>PVJX010015399.1:0-42604 GCA_004027295.1 Dolichotis patagonum | reverse complement strand
CATCACTCACCGTGTCCCGGAGAACTGCTGGACTGCCCGACCTCCAACTTCAGTGCGGCTGAGGTGGAATTCACGGTGCCTCTGGGTGGGTCGTGTGCAGTGCCGGTCCCGGCAAGCTGCACGCCGGGCTGTTCAGCTCCGGGCTCCGGCGGCTCAAGCCAGTCGCTTTGGCGCGGATCGCTTGTTCAGGTCGGGCGGAATTCAGGCGTCTCGAGGCGGGTGCCGTGCTCGCCGATCTTATCTTCACTAATAGTAGCCCCAGGACCTCTTATTCTAGCGGGTTTTTGCGCTTTAGTTTCTTTCTGTGTTGTGAGAGTCTATCTCTCTCTGTTTGGGTCTCTCCAGGGTGTTTTATTCTGGCATTTGAGCTGTCTTTCTCAGAGAGGGTCTCTCTCCTGCTACCTACCAGTCTGCCATCTTGTCTTCAATCCCCAGTTAATAACTTTTATTAGATGGAACTACTCTACCAAATTTTTATGGTGTTTATACTATATAATAGTCATAGCACTGTGACAAGATTTCAGAATAAAGATGGTAGTATTCAAAGTATACTGTATTGAAACATCATGAGATTAATGCAAGTTACCTTCAGCTTCTGCAGTTACAAGAGGTGCTCAAAGTGGTGACCATTAGCTTCCAGACATTTATTAGTATAGTAAACTACTGAAGTGTGTATGTATTTTTTGGGCAGACTTTTTATACAGTTTTAGATAAAAGCTAATGAGATTATAGACAAGGGAAAACAGCAAGACAAAGCCAATTATGGGGCTGGGTGTTTTATCTTTTTTTTTTTTTTTTTTTGAGGCTATGTAGTTGAGGTTGACCTTGAACTCACTATGTCCCAAACTGGCCTTGAATTGATGGTGTTCCTCCTGACACAGCCTCCTGAGTGCCGGGATTGCAGGTGTGCACCACCACTCCTGGCTAATTTGTCATATTCTGGTTAATTCAAAAAGTGGTATTGCATGATGGTCTTGTTTGGAAACATTGGTGTGAAGATAAATTGCTATAACATTATGAGTAAATGAAGAAAAAGATTAACATGTCAAGATCACATGAATCTGGGCAATAAATGGTACTGGTTGTATAAATCATGTTTGAAAAAATTCCATTGTTCTTTCATTAAGGATATATATATATATATATATATATATATATATATATATATATATATAATATCCTCTAAACTCTCCTGTGAGTCAAATGTAAAAATGTGTTAGGCCTTACTTATAATTGTTGTTACTCACTTACAACAAAGGAAGGACACATGAAAGTACATTCTATTTTTATCAAAGCCTGGTGGTATTCTGGCTTTATAGGATCCTTGCCCTTCGGAGGTGTATTGAACCTGATCTGTCAGGTTAAACATGGCTGGTTTGCTCGCCTTTATATTTCTACCGTTGTTGTATATCCATGTTACAGAAAGAGAAGTTGACTCACTATAAAGACATACCTGAAGGATATATACTTACTGCCTTAATTTTGTTGCAGAAACCCTATATCCTACTTCAGGTGCGGTGAAAAACACTTAACTCTTCTAGGGCAGCTGTAGCCTAAGTCACTCATTCATAAAAGCCTCAATTGTGGGCTATGTTGTCTTTATTAGAAAAGCCTTTTTTGGCATCCTTGGTAGTTTTCTTTATCCTTATCTTCATCATCATCCAGATCATTGATTTTTGCTTAAGCCAATGACACTTCTTAAAATACTGCTTTTAAAGACCCAGCTTCTTATGTAGGTTATCAGCTTCTTGCCCTATTTTACAGTTTGCTTATTTTTAGGGTTCACACACCTGAACTTAAAATGCTGTCCTCTTCTTAAATGAGTTCACAATCATCCCACTGCTCAGGTTAAGCATTAGCTTATGACTTCCTGTCTTTGGGATATATGCCTTACTTGTAGAACCAGGGATGACACTGATCCTGTATCAGATGAGATCCATCTGTTATGTCTTTAGTATTGTCATAAGGCATTGAATCTATGTTTTCATTCTGAGATTGATGTGACAATATTATTTTTGTGATCGCATATATATTTAAATCCAACTTTGTACCATCTCCAACTTGTATATACTAGGGAATATATTACCACCTTAAAAGTTGACAGTAAAGAACTTCTATCATAAACACACTAGAGGGGCTAAAGAACAATGTTTAATAAAGTAGTTTAACAATGTAATTTAATAAGCTTTTGTATAGCTAGATTATCCATCAAATGTAAAGATAGTTTTTCATTTTCATATTGTTTGAAAGAATATATAGAGTAACAAGCTTCTGTTTTACTGCTGTATTTATCAAGCCAGGAATTGCAAGATGCGCATTCAGATTTGATGTTCAGTAATGTCAGTGTTGTTTGTCATGTGCTTTTTCATAAAAGTAAGATATCAACTCTGTAGTTACAGCCTTTTCACTCAGTAAGTAGATGAGCATTCAGTTTCAAATATGCCCTTTGAAATCTTGTTTTCATAACCTCTTCTGGAGAATGCTAACATATATAATATATACTTAGAATATATGTGTTAAATAAATTTGCTATTAACTTTGTCTTGCATCATGTTAGTTTCTGAAGGGAAAATCTCTAACCCTGAAATCTTAATTGACATGACAGATAAAAGATATTTATGTGCTCAGCTATGCTCTTAGATTATTGCTTTTATGTTAATAAAAATTATTTTAGAAGTGAAACTTAGTGATAGAATGTATACCTAAGGTGCAGGACACCCTAGGTTTAATCCTAAGTACAAATAAAACAAAACAAACCCTAACCTTTTATAAAAATTTGAGTGCTTTTTTTTTGGTACCAGGAATCGAACTTATGACCTCATGCTTGCCACATAGGCACTGTGGCACTGAGCTGTATACCCGACTTGAGTACATATTTTTAAACCAGAAAGACAATTCTACATTCTGCAAATAAGTGAAAAATTTAAAAACTTAATAAACTCCTAGGACATGAATTTACTTTGCTGTCATGGAACAGGTGGAAACTATAGCATTGTGGGTGCCTATCTTTGCTTACAAGATAGCTTTAGAGTTGATGGTATGTTTCTATACTTCGTACCTTGATCAGTGAAGCCTGCGTTAATATTCACCCAGCCTGTGTTAATATTCTAAAACCTAAGGGTGGGTCACAAAACACAGGATTCCATTTTTCTGTATATTATGCACACACGGATTCTGTTGTTTTGAGAAAAGTTCTCCCTGTGTGTCCAGGTTATCCTTGAACTCCCTCTGTAGCCCAGACTAGCCTAAAATCCTCCTGCCTTAGCCTCCTGAGTGCTGGATTGCAGGTGCGTACCACTACGTCTGGCTCCCACCTGGATTTTAGGCTTAGTTGGTATAGCGTAGCTGAGATGTCAGGAATACATTCATTATACTCACTAGCATGTCATAACAACTCTGCTATTTGAAATAATGGAATTACTGCTGGAAATATTTTTGTTACCAAATACTAGTTTGACAAGGTATAATTTGGCCTAAGACTCATTCTATAATATCTTGCTTAAAGAAAGGTCTAAACTATCTTATATATGTGTTATTTGAAAAATGGGTATCAGTTTTTCAAACCACAGAAGATAAAAGTTAACTTTCTTGACATGTAATTAAACTCAGTATTTTGTTTAAACATTGCTGATTCTTAGTGTGCTTTTTAAAAAGCTTGAATCTATTCCATAATCTTTAATACATCAGTTATTCATTATGAGATATGTTGGCCAAATCAGAAAATTCACATACAGAAATTCTTTTAAAAGAATAGAGAAATCAGTAAGTTAAAGGTAGCAGATCTAAAATTGAAAGTGAAAAGCTATTTGATTTGCTTATTAAAAGAGAAAATGATAACCACATGTCTTCTAAACTTTAATGGGGAAAGCTCAGAAAAGCAGGGAAAATTCTGTGCAATGGGAATAAGAAACAAGGAGAAACCTAAAGCAAGAGGCAAGTGGGTGCATAAGCAGCAGCTTTAGATGTAGTAATTAAATAACTGAGTCTTACTGTCCAGTCCAGACTGAAAGTTACTGCAAATATCTAGGATTTTGGAACTGGGTATATTAAGTAACAATATTTTTAAAAATATGAACACTGGGAGTGTAGCTCAGTACTAGAGTGTGTGCGAGGCATGTACAGACTCTCTGTATGATTCTTATCACCCTAAAGAAAGGGAGCAAGTTACTCCCATCCCTCAGTCTGAGCTAAATTCCCAGGCAGTCCGCAATTATATTTGAAGAAATAAAATGATGTGGGAGGAAAGAATTCCTGAATGGAGACTCCAGTTTTCATCTTATCTCTGATACTTAATTCTGAGATTTTAGATAGCTCTCTTAACCTGAGCTTTATTGTCAGGATAAAACTAAAACTACGTACCCCATGGAGGCAATTATGAATAAACTGAGGTTGAGCTAAAGGTGTGACTCAGTGCTAGAGTGCTTGTCTCAAATATAGAGGAACTGAATTCAATCCCCAGCACCGCAAAAATAAATAAAAAAATCAAGTGGTCATGTGTGAAAAGCTATTACCTTGCTGCTGTGGATTTGACGGAGCTGAAAAGCCCTATGACCAGGACATTGTGAATTATATCAGTTTAGCTTCTATGATACAATAATATTTCTATAACTTTAATTATTATGTGCATTCAATTGTCAAATAATAAGTCTTTATGATGTGCTGTAGAAACTAAAATCAGCAATGCAACAAGATGCAAGTTCAGTTCATTTAAAATTTGAAGAAAAAGATTATGCCAATATTAATGCTTTGCTTTGTTTGTTTGTAATAAAGAGAAGAGAACTGATAGCAATGGCAGAGTGTATTTTGTGAATCACAACACTCGAATCACACAGTGGGAAGACCCCAGAAGTCAAGGGTAAGAACTTTTAGTTCTAGTGTATATATATATAACCTCTTATAGATTGTTTCTCTCTCTCTGACTCAGTTGCATACTTTCCCCCAAAAGGCCTTAAATGTTAATCACCTGCATGCTTTTTAGAAGGAGAAAAATCATTACTTTTCTGTAATGAAAAGTTTAAGACTTGCTTGGTAGTAAGAGAAAACAACTCACTGGTATATGAGATACACATATCCACATATTCACTTATGTATACTTATTAATAAATTCTGATTAGTAATTCTAAGTCAAGATTTCCTCTGAGATTGCTGAATAGAATTGGAGATGTGACTCAGAGGAACTATTAAGATACTCAGTTTCACCAGCCTTTACCAAAAATTACTATTTCCTTCTGTTGTAAGTATAGGCTGCAACCTAGTACATTAGCATTACCCAAAATTTTGCCGCCAGTAAAAATTGCAGTTTTAAAAATACTAGGTGGTTGATGCAGATATTGCAAAATATTGTTTACACACTTAAGAACTTGCAAGTAAAAAAACTTGAAAATTTTCAATGTATTGATAGAAATACCTTGATACAAGGTTGTCTTTTCAATGTTTTGGTAACTATATATTTAGTAATGTGGTGGTTTATCTGTTATTTGCTAGCACTCGTTTAACAAAGTACATCACAAATAGAGTAGCTTCAACAACAGAAATTATCTTATAGCTCTAGAGACCAGAAGTCCAAGATCATAGTGTCAGCAGGGTCATGCTTTCTCTGAAAGCACTAGGAAAATATCTGTCCCAGACCTCTCTCCTAATTTTTTTTGTAGTTCTGTGGCTTGGTGTCAGTCTATTTCCAGTCTTCACATGGCTTTCTTCCTGTGTGGATGTTTTTGTGTCCAAATTTCCTCTTACTATAAGAATACCAGTTCTGCAGAATTAGTGACCCATCATATTCCAATATAACTTCATATTAAACAGGATATTTGCAGTGATCCTGTTTGTAACTAAGGTCATATTCTGGGGTGTTGGTGGCCAGGCCTTAATCATAAGCATTTGAAGAGGAGATGTGTTTAATTTGTAACAGTCTATAATACTATACATTTATCATACTGCCAGATAGTTCTGTTTTGTGAGGAATTTGGTAAACTGCACCATCAATTTAGGCTTTAACCAAAGTCTAATTAGTAGGCCCCCAAGACCACTTTTATTTACTTCAGACAAACTACCTACAAATTCTGCCACAATCATTGTCAGATATAAAGTTGGAAATACTCAGAATTCACTGAAACCTAAGTTAATCGAGAGAAGCAAAATAAAGTAGAACCAGCAGAAGGAAGAAATGCATAGAGTCTGGGAGGACTCCAGATATCCCACATTGATGTGTAATCACTGATGCTAAGCGTTGCCAATCAGAGCAGTCTCTGGTATCCAGAAGTTTTGATTTGTGCTTGATCCTCTTGAATGATCTTTTGTCTCTGTCCCTTCCTGCGGGTTTGGAATAAAACCCTAATGTCTAATTCCTCTGCAGATCAGAAGTGACATAGCATGTCTCCAGACTCCTTTTATCAGTCATTTTGTTGAGTGTCCACTGGTCAAAGCCTATAAACAGACCCTGTAATAGGCATACTCCTGCTAGATCACTTCCAAGTAGTTGAGGACAAAGACCAGCCCTATCTTTGCTTATGGTTAATTCTTTACAACACATCCCTTGACTTAGAAGTTGTAGTAACTTATGTTGTAAAGGCATGCTTTAAATTCAGTGTACGTGTTACTGGATGCCAACAGACGACAAATTTTTTTTATGGAGTTAATTGCGTTTAACTTGAATATATTCAAGTTCATCAAAAGAGTAACTTAAAACTATCTTTAAGGATAGAATTAAATAAATCAGCTTTATGAAATTTATCACCACTTTTGACTCCCAGTTGGACTTTACAAGTTTGAGTTTCAGGTTGCTAAAATTAGAATCAAATTTTTACAAATACTACAAACGACTTAGTTCTATGTAATTCTTAGTAAGACAACTCGTTACTAACCCTGTCTTGCAATTATAACAAAAGAGAAACCTCGTTTTTACATTTTTGATAGTGTATTTTATGTGATAGTTGCTTTCAATAATAGGAGTGCAGCCAAATATTCTTAACATTTTGGTGTTGTCTGCAAAGTATGATTCGAGGTGATGGTTTTTTTTCTGAAGTACACTTCAGGAAAATGACACTCCTAACAGTAATGGTAGCTCTGTATAAAAACCTGAAGTCTTCCATAGTTTCCCTTTCCGATGTGAACTTGAATATTTCTACTGGTCTCTCTCATATTAAACTTACCAGGTGAGAAAATTTAAGCTGTAAAGTAGAAAAAAAAATGAAGTGGCATATGTGGATACAAATTGCAACATTTATTTTACCTAACCAGTTACAAAAACTGATTGTCATTTGTGTCAAAATATACAGAGGCAGCAAAAGAGATATTTAGTAGTTCCCTGCTCACTCTCATGTAAGATTTTGAAATATAAAATAAAATTCTTGAGCTGGGCGTGATGGTGCACTCCTGTAATCCCAGCACTCGGGAGGCTGAGGCAGGTGGATAGTTGTAAGTTTGAGCTCAACATGGGCTACAAAGTGAGCCCCAGGCCAACCTGAACCACATAGTGAGACCCAGTCTCAAAAAGACAATAATTCTTAGGTTCGCTAGTAAGTTGTTTTAAATATTTGTGCTATTTCCTCAGTTATTTTAATATATAACAGATTAAAATACAGTCATTTACATAACTCACCATTGTCATATAACCTAGTTACTGTTATAAAACTCAAGTAATTTTTGCCAGGTAGGAAGTTGTTGCCAAAAACATATACTGAAATGTGACAACTGTTATGCTAGCAGTATATAGGAAAAATTTTGTGAGACCTGAAGAAAATGAATCTAGTAATAGGAGAAAAAATAATAATAGTTGAAATTTTAGGACTTAATTTGTATTGATTTACTTGTCTCATTCCTCATGTAGTCTTTGTGCATGATATCATTACTTCTATTTTATGGCTAAAGATAGCAGCATAGAGAGGTTAAACAGCTTGCCCATGACAAAATTTTCAAGGTATAAAGTTATTAAAGAAATGCATAGCAAAATTTCGTAAAGAACTTTTGAGTTACCTTAATGAAAGAAAGATTTAGAACAAAGAGAAAAAAGGCTTCGTTTGGAGATATGATAGATCATGTCTTGTTTAGGGAGATACTGAGTAGCCATGTACTATGAAATCACAGGATTCATAGAAGGGAGTCTACTGTTTGGGTGCAGAGATAAATCTAAAATGGACAATTGAAGCCAACATACAGAGTGAATGGGGGAGTTTTGTTGGCAGTGATGGGACAATACGCTTCAAAGAGAGAACTAAGTGAATGAGATCTCTATTTTAGAAAGATAAGCAATATTAATATAAGTGTAGAACCAGAATGAGACTGGTAGTAGTAGGAAAACCCAGTAGATAGCTGTTGAGAAGTTTTGGAAGAAAGAAAATGGTGTTACAGGTTGAAAACCAGTGTAAATATGCAGACTTTTAAGGCAGAATGGGTAGAGCAGAGCTTAGTAACCATGAAATGTTTGAGTTTATCAAGAAGAGGGGAGAGCATATAGAGAAATATGGTGAGACACTGAATAGACACTGATTTTTAATGTTGACACAGTAATGAGTTTAATGTGTTTGTGGGATATCTAGGTAGAGATGTCTAGGGAACAATTGAAAATAATGAACATGTAGTTTTTTTTATACTTCTCCTCTGTATTTTATAGTCAATTAAATGAAAAGCCCTTACCTGAAGGCTGGGAAATGAGATTCACAGTGGATGGAATTCCATATTTTGTGGACCACAATAGAAGAACAACTACCTATATAGATCCCCGCACAGGAAAATCTGCCCTGTAAGTTTTCTAAATGTGGTAGATTAAAAGCAGAGCTAATTTCTCAGATATAGAGGTCTAAATAAGCAAGTAATGGGAATCTTACTATTTTTTAAGTTGGTTTGCCAGTAGGTCTTTATTTACTGAATCCTTCATGCATTTTAGAAATGGAGTTGTTTAGCTTTTATGCTTGCATTTTAGGAAGTTTTATATACAGTCATGTGTCACTTGATGAGTATGTATGTGTTCTGAGAAGTACATCATTGTGCAAACATCATAGAGTGTACTTACATAAACCTACATGGTTTAGCTTACTGCACGTCTAAATTATGTGGTATACACATCCAGCCTAGAGGGTAGAGGCTATTGCTTCTGTGGCCACTGTAAAAGAAACAAAATATTAAATCAAGCATAAGAGAAAATCTTAAAATCAGGAGATATTTCAGGAGGTAAATTCAAGTTGTTTACTGCTACATACTGTAAATAGTACAGCATACTGTTTAACTATAACTCATTTTTTATGTAAGTAGAAGGAATGTACCCTAAAATAATGATAAAGAATATAGTATTGCCGGGGATTTAGCTCAATGGCATAAGCGCCTGCCTGGCAAGTGCAAGGTTATGAGTTCAATCTCTGGTACCAAAAAAAAAAAGAATATAGTATTACAAAAACAATCCAGTAATTTATTATTGTTCTCTGGTATTATACACTGTATGATCAGCATCACTACAAACGTGAGTCATATATTCTGCTATGATGTTAAACTGGCTACAGACCACTAGCAGTAGGAATTGTTCAGCGCCCTTATAGACTTATGGAACTTCTGCTGTTATATTTGGTTGATCATTGACTAAAGCATTGTCACACACATGAGTGCATTCTGAGTATTCAGAGTATTAATCTTTATTAGATAGATTGATTTTTTTAAAAAAACAAACTATTTTTAAGACAGTATCTTTCAGATTGTCTAGGCTACATTGAACTTGGTAAGGCCCAGGTTGGCCCGAACTCACAATTGTGCTAACTCAGCTTCCTGAATGCTGAGGTTATAGGTGTATGTCACAATGCCCAACCCTAAATTTTTTTCTTTTTCTCTTTGTGGTACTGGGGTTTGATCTCTGGACCTCATTCATTATAGGCAGTACTTTATCACTGAACTATATCGCTGGCCCATTTAAAAATAGTTTCTCCTATTTTTGTGGGGTTTTTATGCTATGTAATGTCCTTTGATATGCAAAAATTTGGAATTTTGATAAAGCCCAATTTTTCTTTTGTTGCTTATGCCTTTGGAGACATATCCAAGATCATTGCTAAATCCAGTGTCATGACAATTTGTTTTCTTCTGAGTGTTTTGTAGTTTTAGTTGTAGCATTTAGGTCTTTAATACATTCTAATTTTTACATTTCATGTTGGATAAGGGTCCAATCTCATCCTCTTGCTTGTGGATATACCATTTTACCAGCACCATTTGTTGAAAAGACTTGTCCTTTCCCTATTGCTTGGCTTTGCCAATAGGCCTCACTTCTTACAGGTGTACAGAATCTCTCAATACCATCCCTGTGGGAACATTCGACATCCAAACCATAGCTGGAATATGAAAGAAGGGCAAATTGAAATATGAAAACGTAAAAACAAAAACTCCTACCAACTTCTTTTTAAAGCCATTTACATTCCCCAAATAATCCTTACAGTTAGAGCTCTCTAGCCAGACCTGAACTCATTGAATACATTGACTAGTCTTTATGTGAAGTAACAGTCTGCCAGGTTGACTAGTGAGTCTCATTTAAGGACAAATAGTAGAGTGGATATTGGGACAGACACATTCTCAGATGGAACCATTTATTGAGCTCTTTTAGATTTGGCTACATACAGAAGAAAATCCCACAGCTTCATCAAATTAAAATATTTTCTTTCTTTACTTAAAAATGGCCCTGGGAAATGTATAGATTTTTTTCCTTTGTATTGGAATATACTGGGTATTGTATTCTGAGTACATAGAATATTTGCTTTCCTTCAGCATTACCTTTTTTTTTTTTTGTACTGGGAATCAAACTCCAAACCTTGCACTTGGCAGGCTGGTGCTGTACCTCTAAGCTACATGCCCAGCCCCAGCATTATTTATCTTTTATAAGTGGCTGTATAGATCTTGTTAACCTTCGTTTTTCCTCAGAGACAATGGACCTCAGATAGCCTATGTTCGGGACTTCAAGGCAAAGGTTCAGTATTTCCGCTTCTGGTGTCAGGTTAGTATTGGATCTGTGTTTCTGTACTCCTTTCTTTTGTTATGTTGCTCATATTACACAGTGATCATGAAAATAATTCACAGAGAAATGAATAAAAGGGAAGTGTTGGGATCTCTTTTCTCTATCTTCTTAGGAAAGAGAAATATATTTATCAATTAAATAATTTGTGGCTCAGCTGAATGTGGTGGCACACGCCTGTAATCCCAGCACTCAGGAGACTGAGACAGGAGGATCTACACAAGTTCAAAGCCAGCCTGAACTGCATAGCAAGACCCTGTTTCACACAAACAGAACAAAGTGTGGCTCTTTTGTTTTTTCGAGATTAAGTTGGAAATCATTTGAATGAGAAAACATTGTCACTTTTCCGTTAGTACCCATTACTTTCACATTGCATAAATTTTCAAATGTTAAAAAACTTTTTCTGTTTAACTTATAAACCACATCTTTTCATGCATATTTGATATAAATTTTTTTATGTACACATGTGTGTTCATATATGTATGACCACGTATATACAAATATATTGCATTCAGAATGCTTTTTTTTCCCCCAAACGTGATCAGCTACTTCTTATATTTAAATAAATTACTTGAACTAATTATTGCTTTTTGGATTGTAAATGAAATAAATGTATATCAGTGTTAGGATGTCAAATATTTTTCAACTTCAAACTTTGTGAACTGGTCTTTGAAAATTAGGCAAAGATTTGAGTCATTAAGTACTTACGCATATTAAATACTGTTTTCTTCTGTTTGTCATATATTCAGTAACCTTTAATCCACATGAATGCTTATAAATACATGGATAAACACTAAGTATAAATTTATAGTCTTTTTCTATAAACAAAGATAAAACTTTTACCTTCTGGTTTTTTGATAGGGCATTTTAATGGTGAAAGTTGACTTTAAATCTTTTTTTCGATTTTAGCAACTGGCCATGCCACAGCACATAAAGATTACAGTAACAAGAAAAACATTATTTGAGGATTCCTTTCAGCAGGTACTGTCTCATTCATTCTGCCATTTGCTTTATTGGCTGCCAGCCCTAGACTACCTTTTGGTGCCAACAGTTCTGTCTGAACAGTTTAGAACTTATTTGAGTTTGGAGTTCTTAAATTTTTAAATTTAATCTCATTGCCAGCTACCTCATACTTAACACTTAAGAACAAATATATAGTGTGATATATAGTGTGAGCGTGTGTGTTCCATGTGCCTGTCTTTTTGTGCTTGTAAGAGCCAGAGTAACATAAAATGATTAGTTTAAGTTTGTTTTGTTTTGTTTTGTTTTTTGGTACCGGGGATTGAACTCACAACCACAACCATGCAAGCACTTATACTACTTCGCTAAATCCCCAGCTCTTAAGTTTCTATTTCTAAGCTGATAAGAGTAGATTTGAAATAAATATACAAGTAGGAAAGTAGGATATCAGTAGACAGAGATCTGGAAATGTAACTATTATGGGATGGATAAAAAGAGGATGAGACTTTTTCTTTTTTTTTTTAATTTTATTTAAACAGAAAAAACAAAAAAGAAAACAACCAAACGAAACAGAAAAAGGATAGCAACAATACAGATTTCCAAAGGCAAAAAATAAAAGAACAACCAGAACAACAACAAAACAAAAACAAAAACACTAAGAAATCGCCACTTGATAAGTTACATACTGTCATGATTGGAAATAGTTGTTCAAGTTACAAAATTAAAGCATACAAAGTAGACATTCAAACAGTGAGAATGTTAACATTTCTGCTCAACAATCTAACAAAAACAGTCACTCTATCTTACACACTTAAACATACATGCAGTTATATCCATTAGAGCACTTTCTTCTCCTCCCCTTTTTTCTTTTTATATCTTTTTTTAAAATTTTATTTTAAAGGGGGTAAAGTTAAACATAACAAAGCAGAACAGAACGGGACATAAGAAAGCAAAAATTTCAAAGCTAGACAATCAGAGATCTTCACTATCTGTCATATTGTCTCTTGTTTTCTTCCAAATGGTTATCCATATCTTTGCATATGGGGAGCTCATACCAATCTTTTCACAAGATGTGTAATTAACTGGCTCCCACTTGTTAAGAGGGGGAACCACGGGCTAGGGGACAGGATGACATGAGATGTCTGATTCTTAGCCCGCGTGCCGGCAGGCTCACAGCCGCCCCCCAAAGAGGGGAGGAGTTCCTTGTTCTCCTGGCACCCCAAGTAAACTGCACAGTGCAGGTCCCAATGCGCTAGGGTCTCTCCCCTTCGGGCCGCTGAAAGTCTGCCACACTCACAGCCACCCCCCAGAGAGGGAAGGAGCTCCTTGGTCTCCCAGCACCCTGAGTCAACCGCACGGTGCAGGTCCCTAAGCGCCAGGGTCTCTCCCCTGCAGGCCTCCTAGAGTCCGCCACACCCACCTGCTATTTCTTTCTGATAATTGACCATTACATTTCCAAAGTTCTGAAATGGACAACCACCACAGAAAGAATTCTCTTTAGGCTCCTGTTTGAAACCAGCAGCTACAGCAATCTGCTGGCCCTGCTTCAGGGCCAGGAAACTTAGTTTTTATACTTCTGTGTTCTTTGGATTTTAAAAAAAGAATTTTGCAGCCAGGTGTGGTAGTGCACACCTGTAATCCCACCACGCAGGAGGCTGAGGCAGGAGGATTGTTGTGATTTGGAAGCAAGCCTGGACTACAAAGTGAGTTCAAGGCCAGCCCAAACTGTATAGTGAGACCCTGTCTATAAAGTTGGGGGGGGGCGGATTTTGCATAAGAAAGCAATTAGTCTTTGGCAACAATGTATGAAAAAAAAGTATGTGTTTTCAGTAGAAGTCAGCAAATGCTTTCACAACCCTTAACCTGAGTCATTTTCTGTTTACCTTTATTTTAGCAACTAAATGTTAAGTGGTTGTGTTGTAGAGATTAAAATAGCATCAAAAGTCTCAAAATGAAAGTATCTGTCTAGTCCTTGTTTTATGGCCAGATGTGAAAATGATTACTTTTAAGCACCTTTGATACTATAGTAGCTTCAGGTTCAATGCTGTACTGAGAACAAAGAGAAAAGATACTGAGGTGGTGGGCAGTAACTCTATTTGATTTTAGAAATAATTGTGTTGATTTTCTAATGGAATCTCAGTTATTAAAATTTAAAGGGAAGCCGTTGTGGTGACTCACTCCTTTCTTTAATCCCAGCATTTGGAAGGCTAATTCAGGAGAATCATAAGTTTGAGACCAGCCTGGGCTACAAAGTAAGCGCAAAGCCAGCCTGAACTGCATAGTAAGATCTTGTCTTAAAAAGACAAATAGAGTAGAATAGAATAGAAGAGAATGGACTAGACTAGAACTTAAAAGGAAAAGCTAGTTGACACCTGCTATGTAGGCATAGATGGCTTTTTAGTGGGACGTGGAGCTTCACTGAGGCCTTTTAGAGAATTACTATCATACCCTTGATATGATAAAAGTCAAGGCCATTGCCCCCTCTAGTCTTTGCCTGTATCTAATTTTTATGTGTATAACCACCCTCTGTCACTGAGAAGACAGTCTCTGTTGTACCAGTTTCTTATAACATAACTTGCTGGTGGTAGTGTTGACAAGATGCAAAAAATAGTTAAATTGATCCTTTATCTTTTGATTTCAAATCTAATGACTTTTTCAAATAAAAGATGATGCTAAAAGCTGCCATCCTAGATTTAACATCTATCAAATAAATAGATAATAATTTAAAAGAACAATTTGCTTAAAGGTAATAAATCTGATGTCAATTAATAAATTAGATTTAATTCCTAACTGTTGATAAAATTGCTCTAGATAGTGTTTTCTTTTGTTAACATAGTACAGCTGCTTATGAGGGAAATTGTAGAAGAAAATTTTTTTGCTTTATATTAGGCATTTGTCAAAGAGAATTATTTAAAGGTAGTTTTAACTTTGTGACATCTGTCATTTGCATTGCTATATAACTAGCCTATAATATTTCTCCAAAATGTAAGTATATCATAAACATTGAATTTTTTTGGTTATTCCTGGGATCGATCAAACTTTCTGTCTGTGGGGTTTGTTGTTGTTGTTGTTTTGTTTGTTTGTTTGTTTGTGTTTTTGTATCAGGAATGAAACTCAGGACCTTGAGCTTGACAGGCAAGTGTTTGTGCTGTTGAGCTGCATCCCTGGCTCTTTTCTTTCTTTAAGTGAGATACAATTTGTAAAAATAGTTTGTTTTGCAGGGAACTAAAAGAACTCTGGCATAAGCAGATTATTTTCTGATCTTCTTTAGATGTTTAACTGTGAGAGTTCATTCTTAATACTTAATAAAATATAGGCATTTTCTCTCTCTAGGCCCTTTGAGTTTTTTTCCCTGAGAGTTATTAATATATGCAAGACTGTACTCACCCAATTTGGGGCAAATAATTAATTTTACAAGATAGGTGCAGTGGCACTTGCCTATAATCACATCTAAGGTTGAAGCAAGAAGTTTGCAGAATTCAAGGCCAGTCTGGGTAATACAGTGATATGTCCCAAAGGAAAAAAAATTTAAAGGGGAAAACCAAATGACCTATCCCTTGTAACTCAGTAATAGTACTGTCCTTTAGCTCTTAAGATGATTGTCTTAATCACCTTTTGCAGAACATGAAATTTGAGTAGTTTGTCTGAACATGTGTAGGATGCCACTACGATTGAGTTCCAAAGTTAACTGGTGTCTCAGCAACCACTGGTTTTCATTTCCAAGACCCAATTAGGTACTATGTTTACCTTTGGCCGTAAAACCCAAACTTCTGCCTTCTGCAAAATACCCCACCTGATCTTTGACTCTGCTATAAACAACTTGATAAGTCAGTAGCTGCATCATTTGAATGAAAATTGTGTGTATAAAATAACACTGATATAGATACATAGGAGGTTTAGCTCAGCAGCTCAAGTACCTGCCTGGCAAGTGCAAGGTCATGAGTTTGATCCCTGATACTAAAACAACAAAAACAAAAAACAAACCAAAAAATATAGATACATATGAAGCATTATGAAACTATTTTCTGTGCTTGTGTTTTAATGATACCATCAACACCCTTCTATGTGTTGAAGTATTTTAAGTTACCTGTAATGAAGAAGGTGTCAGACTTGGAAGTGACAGAATGGTGTTTTCTTCACCTGTTTTACCAAGTGTGTTACTTTATTTTTTTGTAGATAATGAGCTTCAGTCCCCAAGATCTGCGAAGACGTTTGTGGGTGATTTTTCCAGGAGAAGAAGGTTTAGATTATGGAGGTGTAGCAAGGTAGTGATAATATGAATACTCAGAACTTAGTTCCTTTCCTCCAAAGGTATCATTGCACTTTGCTTGCAAGTATTATTTTTTTCAATCTTATATTGCAGGAAAATGAAATATAACAAATTATTGTAGCTTTTTTATGCTGCAGCTACAGAATTTTAACAAACATTATTTCAGCACTTTCTTTCTAAGGTACTGTTAATGTGGGTGTTGCTATCACCCACATTATTCATTCAATCCTTAGAATAATCCTGTTAGGTAGAATTTTACATAGGATGAAGAGGTTTAGATTTGCCTAAGGTGAAGTAAGTCATAGAGCCTGGATACAAGTTTCCATCATCTAACCAGTAACCATTATTTAATCTGTGACTTCATATTTGTTGCACAGAGCACAAAGGGCCTTATAAAGATTAGGTCAATTTTGTCTATACAGAATGCTGATACAGAATAGTGATTCCATTTCCAGCTAAGACTAATAATTTGTCCTCAGAACATAGAAATTTATATCAAGTGGGAGTTTAAAATGTTAATTTCTTCATATTGGAGCTTCTACTCAATAGGAGATGGCCTCCATCAGAAAATTGCTTATTCAGTGACAATGTCATACATGTTTAAAAAGTCATGTGGCAGTAGCACTGTGGAACGGCAAGGATTTCAGGGTCAGGACTGAATTTGAATCTTGTTTCTGCCCTGAACAGTGCTATCTTGGAGAAATATTTTCATCTCTAAAATAAGAAAGTAATAGCTGTGTTTCTAAGATTATTATATAGCATAGAAATGCTGTTTTTTTCAGTGACCCGATTGACAGCCTCACTCTTTGTGATCACTAACTGGTGTCTGTATTCTAGTTGTAGTTCTTTATATTATGTAGCAAATTTCCAGCAAAACTATCTCGAAGTATACAATCACAGATAAGTAATACATACTAGTAGAAATATTTTAATTTTATGAAAGTTGAAAGTAGTTCAGGAGAATAATAGAAATACTCAGAATCTGGTTTCTTTCCTTCAAAGGTATCATTGGACTTTGTTTGCAAGTAGTATTTTCTTAGTCATATGTTGAGCAACTAGCAATATTAAACCAACTAACAATATGAAAGTATAAGAAGCATTATCATCAGGGTCCACGAACTAACAGGAAGGCAAGTGTAGGGTACAATGGACACAACTGTTGCCTTATGTGTGTTTTACCAGAATCTACCCCATTATGTAGTTAATAACCATAATCTTACGTTTAGATGGGTTGGTACTTTTGAGCTCTTAAAGTTTCTCAGATGGTTTTTCTAGTACTTGAGCAGCTAACAGTTAATGCTTGCCATACTGTATCTGAAGTTGGAAGATTTTTATGTTCATCTAAGATGCAGGAAGTAGCAGCACTCTGAAGATCACTGTGGAACTTAGTAGTACATGGAATGTTTGATGCATTTTAGCTCTTCAAATCACCTGAGTTGATAGTGAATTGCAAACTTGCTTTTTTATACTATTCATCAATTCTTAGACTTAACAGTTTTGCATTTTGATGCCTCCGAAATTGTGATATGTTAGTAAAATTGGGAGAAATTTTAGTGGTTCATTAAAGTTGTCTTTAAAGTTGGTCATGCCTTAGATTCTTTGAAATAAGCAGTATATTAAAACATCTCTGTAAAATAGATATTTTTGAACAGAAGCAAGAAAAATTAGGTTAGAAAACTATTTTCAGTAAAGGCATATGATTCCAGAGAACTTCATAGCACTCTTCTTTGATTTGTTGTCATGGTTACTTAGAAAATTTTTCATCTTGAGTTTTCTTTTGATTTCAGAGAATGGTTCTTTCTTTTGTCACATGAAGTGTTGAACCCAATGTATTGCCTGTTTGAATATGCAGGGAAGGATAACTACTGCTTACAGATAAATCCCGCTTCCTACATCAATCCAGATCACCTGAAATATTTTCGTTTTATTGGAAGGTTTATCGCCATGGTAAGTATATAAAACTGTGCTTTTACTTTGTTAATTCAACAGTACTAATTTTTCTTAGGTTTGTCATAACATGATATGACGAGAGTTTTATTTAGTGAAGAATTCACCTAACTTTTTGTCATGAAATGACTTATAGTTATCTAAAGTGGTTTTTTGTTCCTCTTTTTATGTAGGCTCTTTTCCATGGGAAATTCATAGACACAGGTTTTTCTTTACCATTCTACAAACGTATCCTGAACAAACCAGTTGGACTTAAGGATTTAGAATCTATTGATCCAGAATTTTACAATTCTCTCATCTGGGTGAAGTAAGTTTCTCTTTACATTTAATTTATTAAAATACTGATCTATATAGTTTTGTTATGGTATTAGTAACTTAAATAAACTATGAGCCTATATGGAATTTAATACATATATGGAATTTAAGTGATTTGTGCATCAGCCCTAATTGTTCAGGGTGATAAATTTTAGAGGAGTATACCCTAGACCAGTAATGGTGAACCTTTTACAGACCAAGGGCCCAAACTGCAACACAAACCCACTTATTTACTGCAAAATGTAATTAAATCTGAATATTGAGATTTTACTTTAGAAAAAACAAACATATCCAATGCTAGGACTCTTGACTCAAGTGCCAACAGAGTGGGCTCTGTGTGCCTGCTACAGCATGTGTGTCATAGGTTCACCGCCACTGCCCAAGACTTCGGGGATAAGTTAATATGGTGGTGACTGTAGAGCATAATCTTCTAATTTCTTCTTTTAATGTTAAAGCTTAATGTTAATTATTTAAGACAGAAGACCAAAGTTAAACTTTCGAATTAACATTGGACTAATGGATATAACAAATAGTATTATTTTCATTTATGCAGAGAAAACAATATTGAGGAATGTGGTTTGGAAATGTACTTCTCTGTTGATAAAGAAATTCTAGGTGAAATTAAGAGTCATGATTTAAAACCCAACGGTGGCAATATTCTTGTAACAGAAGAAAACAAAGAGGAATACATCAGGTGAGAGAGAATGTTCCATTTGACATAGTTTAACCTTTCTGTTGATAATTGTCTTTTTTTTTTTTTTTGGTACCAGGGATCAAACTCATGACCTCACGCTTGCCAGGCAGGCGCTTAAGCCACTGAGCTAAATCCCCGGCCCGATAATTGTCTGGTAATAGTAATGAATAGTATTTGCCTTTGTGATGAGCATTATGCTGAATAGGCGGTTATTTCTCATTTCCAGTTGAAGCCCCAATGTGGGAGTTCTTTAAAGAGAAGTGATGTTGGATCATCCTTTTGAATACCAATTCTGTGACCACTATCCTCTATAATGTGCCATTGAAAAGCATTTCAAATTTATACACAGATATTTTCATGGGGAATATTGTAAGATGTGACAAAATTTATAAGTAAAACACTGGCTTATGGTATAGCCTCTGTAATGCTTTGCATTGGTTTATACTGATAACCTTATTAATTCGTTCCTATCTTCTCAACACTAGTTTTTTCCAGTGAGGATTAAATTTAGTATATCTGTTATTGTTTTTTGTTGTTGTTTTTGGGTGTTTTGTTTCGTGATACTACGAATTAAACTTTGTGCATGTCAGCAAGTGCTATACCATTGAGTTACATTGCAGTCCTTTTTAATTTTATTTTGAGACACGATCTTGCCAAGTCACCCACGTTGGTCTTGAACTTCTGATCCAACTCCTTGGTATCCTGAGTAGCTGAGATTATAAGTGTGCCTCACTGTATCTGCCTCTACTTCTTCTTAAGTTCAAGTTTCTGCATCTCTGGCCTGATTTTCCTTTCATAATTAAAATTGCAGTTTTAACCATTAATATACTTAGGGCTGGGGATATAGCTCACTGGCATAGTGCCTGCCTGGCAAGTGTGAGGTCCTGAGTTCAATTATCAGTACCAAAAAACCCTAGAATTATTAATATACTTGTTGATAAATCTAGCCCTTTAAAAAAGTAGTTTATTTAAAATATCCTTTTTAAACTTACCTTCTCTCTCTCCTCCTCCTCATTTTCCTGTTTTTCTTCCTCCTTGTCTTCCTCCTCCTCCTTTCTCTTTTCCTTCTCCTTCTCCTTCTTTCCTTCTTTCTAGGCTCTCACTACTTAATTTAGGCTGGTTTCAAACTCATGACCATCCTCTGGTCTCAGTCTCCTAATGGCTGGGATTATAGGCATGTGTCACCAAACCTGGGTTGTCATTCCATTGTTTAACCACTATTGTTCTTGATGCTATGAGTCATTATTTTTGTTGTCTTTCTGAATTAAATGTATGGCTTTCAAAAGATTTGGACTTTGGTTTTTGATGTAACTGGATGTCAATTTATATTTATTCTGGTAGTTTCTGAGATTGTTTGAATTCTGAGATTGTGTTACCATTTTGTCAGCTCTTGGAAAATTTTGGATATTCTCTATGCTTCATTCCCCTTGCATGCTACTTTAAAGACTTAAGTTACACATTTATGTATGTATTTATTTATAAACACCACATTTTCTTTTTCACTTAAGTTTATTGGTACATTTTAGGTATACAAAATTATCACATTCATCATAGGGAATTTGTACTTGTACATGATACATCTTGATTCTTTTTTCCCCATTTCTCTCCCCTCTCTTCAACGTCTTTTTACCTCCCTATTTGCAAAAGCTTTGTTTTCATTTTTTCCTTTTCTCTCCCTTCCTTTCCCCTCCTACTTCCATAGTTCCTCTTCCCATTTGAACATTTCCTTCCTATTTCACAATACCTGATATATATTTTGGTCCTTATTTACACTTTCTGTTTCTCATACCAGAGAAACAAAGATAAATGTAGTACAAATACTGGAGAAATAAAATGATATCCTGTGTGGAGATATCCATCAAGTGAGGCAGAAGAAATATCTCACTGTATGCTGAATGAATAATGCTAGTTAGTAGAGCTGCTCTCTTGAGTATCACAGGGCTCCAAGGCAGGCTTTTCTTTTGAATTCTGAGACTCTTCATTTAACTCCTGATTACAGTTACTGTCTTAAGGATTGAAAACGTTATGGTGAATTTTAGATTCTATTTTTTTCTTCTTGTTCAGTATTACTGTAGTAAAAAACTGACTCTAAATTAATTCCTTGAAGACTGTCATCACCAGTGCTCAAGAAAATCTGTAAGCAAGTGCACGTGACAGCCTCAGGAATGTTGGGGTACTGCTGCAGAGCTGCAGACAGAGTTGTGACATCTGTATATCTGTTTTTTTCTAAGGTAACATCCACTGAGTGAGGCCATAAGCTACAGGAAACCACATGAGTTTGGATAAGCTGCATTCAGCAGTTTCAAGGATAAAGTGATGGCTCTGCTTTACATCCTTCTAGGAGTCCTGTTGTGTCCCCAATTACAATATGAAAGTCAGGTGTCTAGGCAAAAATTTACATGGATGCCATCTTATCCAAAAAACACTGCAGTGTGTCTTTCTTTTTTGCCATTGTTTTGTTTTGTTTTTGAGAGATAGGGTTTCCGTATGTAGTTTAGACTGGCCTTGAACTCACTAGGTAGCCCAGGCTGGCCTCTAACTGAGGGCAATTTTCTTGCCTTAGCCTCCTGAGTGCTGGGATTGCAGGAGTGCACTACCATGCCTAGCTCAGTGTGTTTTTCTGAACCATTCTTCATATACAGTTGATAAAAATTGTTCAGATGCTGAAACTTCTGACTGTAAACTTACTTCTGTTTCCTCCCCCCTGCAAAATTCTTGACTGCTCTGAGTTCTGGAATCCAAGTCCACATCCCAGGTATATTTCCCAGTTTACAAAGTGGGATATGGTCTGACTGTGCGTGGCTCTTGAGTACAATAGCATCAACTAATGATGATACTCCACACTTGGATGGAATCACATTTAGACATTTTCCATGCAGCATTAACAGATTTTCCCCATAATATCACAGTTGACTACTGGTCTCTTCTGGTTACTCTTCTGAAGTGTGTATTATTTGAAATTTTGTGTTCTGTATGGAGAGGTATTAGTGTGCAAAGGTTTCAGTCTGTAGTTGGCTGGCTCTAAGGCAGGGCAGCATGGCAAAGTGGTACTGCAGCGGAGAAACAGTTCATGGCAGGCAGAAGATAACTACTAGCAACCTGGTATATTTTTAAAAAATGAAATTATATTTAGTATATGAATTGGATTTCTCTGAGTTCACTGAAGAAGATTTGTGCAGATATTACTCAAACAATTGAATGCAGTTGTCTTGTGCTGTAGGTGAACGATTTGGGGGTGACAGTACACAGTGTATGTACCATTGTTGCCCTCTGATTGATGTGTTTTCAAATTTTATTTTACTTTTTTTTTCTCATTGAAATAGAATGGATGGGGGGAAAAAAAGGATATGAGTTGAGCATAAGGTTGACATTGAGATGAAGCTTAGACATTGTGTACAGAGGGGTTTATTATATTCTTATTTTGCATTTTCAGGTTTTTCATAATAAAGTTTAAAATTCTTAAATTTTATATTCAGAATTTAAAGGTAAAATTTAAATATCCTGATAGTTTTTTTCATATTTACTTGCCAGAATGGTAGCTGAGTGGAGGTTGTCTCGAGGTGTTGAAGAACAGACACAAGCTTTCTTTGAAGGTTTTAATGAAATTCTTCCCCAGCAGTATTTGCAATACTTTGATGCAAAGGAATTAGAGGTAATCAGTTTTTCATTATTCCCCTACAGCATTCTACTAAATGTCTGCCGGTATCTACTTTTTCATTTTTCCAGTGACAGTAGTTTTTATGCTTGTAAGATGTTTTAAAATATCTTTAATGGTTAAAGAAAACCTTAAGTTACCCCAAGATTAAATAGAGAAAGAGAGAGAAAGAGAGTACTATTATTAAGACTTACTTTACCTACCTACCTGGGCGTGATGGCACATGATTATAATCCCAGCACTCAGGAGGCTGAGGCAGGAGGATCATCATGAGTTTGAGGCAAGACCCTGTCCCCCCCCAAAAAAAAGCACTTACAATTGAATGACCTATTTCCTCAATGTGACACCATATGTGGAAACCCACCTTAATGTAAAAACAATTCTTGATGTACAGTTAAAAGCTGAAGGTTACTAATTAATAACTTTTTAAAGCTATGTTTAATGTCTTTTCTTATCTAATAATCATTTTTTGTAGTTATGTAAATTGTTTTTTTGTTTTTTCCATTTCTAAAGGTCCTTTTATGTGGCATGCAAGAAATTGATTTGAATGACTGGCAAAGACATGCCATCTATCGTCATTATACTAGGACAAGCAAACAAATCATATGGTTTTGGCAGGTTTGTTTCTAAGTTTATTTCTATTGGTAGACACAACATAAGTTTTTAGAATTTACCACCGAATAAATTGCATCAGTGTGTGTAGGCCCTTCAGTCTGTTCTTTTTTTTTGGTACGGGGGCTCAAACTCACGACCTCATGCTTGCCAGGCAGCTGCTGTGCTTCTGAGCTATATTCCCGGTTCCCCCTTCAGTCTATTCTATGCATTGTAATAAATAAATATAGAATTTAACAGCATCCTTTTAAGAGTATTAGTAAGGAAAGAACACAGGTCTTTCAGCTTTGGCCAGAATAAAAGATAATTCTAGAGGATTAACCTGCATTTGATTCAGATGCTTTTGGAATTTTATACAGCTGTCAATAAGGTTTTTAACAATTGTACTTCATTAAGAACTATATAATGTTCAGGTGACAAAATTCAAGACCCTTGTTTGGAATCATAATGGTATTTCTGTAAAAAAAAAAAACCAACATAAAAAAAGATCAAAATCATTAGTCACTAAGAAAATGCAAATCAAAGCCATAGGAAGTGCCACTCTATAGTTAGTGCTACCAAAAAAAAAAAAAAAAGAGGGGGCAGAGGAATTGAGAGAAATGAAAATCTTCATGTATTGCTGGTGAGAATATAATAACCACTATAGCCAGATGCAGTAGTGCACCCCTATGATTCCAGCACTCAGGAATCCTGAGACAGTTTGAGGTTAGTTCTACTAGCCTGAACTACATAGCAAGATTTTTCTCCAAAAAAACAAAAAAATTAGAAAATAAAAATGAATCAACCACTACAGAAAATGATTCAGCAGTGCTTGTAAAAGTTAATTACAATGTATGATCTACCAATTCCATACCAAAAGAATTAAAACCATACATATTGCTTCATATCACCTTTCATAGCAGTATTACTCAAGATATCCAAGAGGTAAAATTAACATATATGCCTATCATTAGATGAATACATAAAATGTATATAATAAAATATGATTCAGCCCTAAGAAATGAAATTTTTGATAAATGCTACGATACGAATGAACCTTAAGATCTAAATTTTAGCCAGGTGTGGTGGCATGTCTATAGCCCCAGTACTCAGGAGGCTGAGGCAGGAGGACTGCTGTGAATTAAGGTCAGCTTACACTATAGAGTAAGCTATCTCAAAAAAACTGTCTCAAAAAAAAAAAAGTATGAATTTTGGTCTGGAGGTGTAGCTCAGTGGTAGAGCACCTGCCTGGTACACAGGAAGCTCCAGATTCTATCTCCAGCATCACACACACAAAAAATTCAAGAAATTATGAACAGCTGAGCATGATGGCACATGCCTGTGATCGCAGAACTTGAGAGACTGATGCAGGAGGATTGCTGATTATTCAAGAACAGCTTGAACTACATAGCAAGACCTTGACTGAAAGGGAAAAAAAGAAACAACAAACAAAAACATTGTGACTTTTCAAATAAATGAACTAACTAGCCAAGCCTGGGGACACGTCCTAGTAATCCCAGTACTCAGGAGACTGCAGCAGGAGGATCACTCTGAGTTTGAGGCCAGCCTGAGCCACACAGTTCAATGCCAGCCTGCACTACAAAGACCCTGTTTTAAAAAATAAACCAGCTATAAAAGGCAATATTCTTGCACTTATGAGCTTCCCAGAATGGAGAAATTAATGAAACTAAAATGCAGCTTACCAGAGGACTTAGACAGTATGCTTGGGTCTGTTACATTTATTGTGCACATAGTTTTTATTTAGGCTAATATAGTAGTTCTGAACATAGAAATGGTTATACAGCAGTGTGTATTTAATGCCATTGAATTATGCATTTAAAATCATTGGTAAATTTTATGTTAGGTATATTTTACCATAATATTTTAGAAGTTTGATATAGAGGGGCCAGAGATATAGTTCAGTGGCACAGTGCCTGCCTGGCAAGTATAAGGTCCTGAGTTTGATTTGCAGTACTGGAAAAAAAAATAGTTCAATATATTGAACTATTTCAGTGAACTGAGCTGCAACAGTTACTTTAGCACTTTAAAATAATTTTCAGTAGTAAAACAGAAAAGAAGTTATTCTTTACGAAAAAATTTTGTCTCAGCTGGTTAGAAATTCCCTCCAGAAATCTAGTGCTTTGAGTCAAGTATAGGAGATAAAAGCTGCACAATTATGCCTATATATATATATAAAGCTTCAACCCAAATCTAAAGGACATTGAGCTAAGATTTTTGGTTATATTTGAAACAGAATTTTGTGAGCTTGATTTCATTTGTTCCTAAAACCAAAAAGACTGTATAGACTCAAACTGTGTAACCACACGAATATCCTATAGGACAGCCAGGTTTAAGTGAAAGAGCAGATCTTCAAGAAGTGCCTAAGAATTTCTTATGCCCAGGGAACCTTTCCCTTTAAAGATGTCATCCTAAAATTTATGTAGGGAGAGGGTTGGCAGGAACTTGACAAAACTCAGAAATGCTCCCCCATCCACAATGTTGAGTAAAGGTATTAGTACAGGTGACACTAGAGGTTTATTTAAAGGTTTACATCATTTTTCTTTCTTGTTCAGTAAGCTGAATGTAACATATAATCTTCATGTCTCTTTTATTGCGATTTTAACAGTTTGTTAAAGAGATTGATAATGAGAAGAGAATGAGACTTCTACAGTTTGTTACTGGAACCTGCCGATTGCCAGTAGGAGGATTTGCTGATCTCATGGGTATGTATATACAGGATGCTTTTTTCTATGTAAAAAATGGTTTATCACATTGCTGTGAGACAAATGTATATACAGATTAGCAATAATAATAAAATCTAGCCATTTTCTCAACTAGGCAGCTAATTTGGATTTATATAAACTTTTATATCACTTTGTAGTCCTTACCTCTGTAGAAGTTTCTAGTCCTCGAGATAGACGACAACACAGTTTAACTTAATAGAATAACAGATTTCTTTTTTGTATGTAAATCTTTTTGTTCAGCCATTTTGCAAACATTTTAGTGTTTCTGAGGCAAACACTAATTATATTGATTATATTGTACTATATTTTAAGATGTAAGGCTGGGTATGGTACCACACATCTGTACTCCCTGCACTCAGGAGGCTGAGGAAGGAGGATTGCTGTGCATGCAAGGCAAGCATGAACTACATGACGAGACTGTCTCAAACGAAAAAAGAGAAAGAGAGAAGGGCCAGGGATTTAGCTCAGTGGTACAAAAGGAAAAATAAAAAACCAAGATAAAACATTATGTTATGTACCATAGAAGGGCATGTAGAGAAGTTGTGATCTTAAAGACTGTTTTAGCTGAATGGAGTAGAGTCAGAATTAGAGAAGTAAGAAAGTGATTTTGGATATAGAGTATGGAGCGAGTTTAATAAAGACTAAAGGCACACCAAAATAATGTGGGTATTACCTTAAGGATATTGAGTTCTTTCTGAAGAGAAGATAACTAACTTGCTGAAGCTGCATTTTAGAAAGATTTGATGGCATGATAAATAGCTGTATTAAAAGCTAAGGTGCATGCTGATGCAGGAGGATTCCATGAATTTGAGGTCAGCCTATATACTGCATAGTAAGACCCTGTCTCAAAAACAGAAAACAAACAAACCAAAAAAAGATGGGGATAATCTGTAGGTAGGAAGAAATTATTGTAGTAATAATGAGAACCTGCTCTTAGCAGGTGGAAATGGAATAGAAAGAGTAAAAATAAGTTGGGCCCAATGGCGCTACCCTGCATTCTGGGAGGCTGAAGCAAGAGGATTTTAAGGCCAAGCCCAGTCTGTGCAAATTTAGGAGGACCCTGTTTTAAAATTTGCAAAAAAGCCTGGGAATGTAGTTCAGTGTGTAGCCCATGCGTGCAGTCCCCAGTATAGTGCCATCAAAACAAAACACAAAAGTCTGCTTTAAAGGAAAGACTAGTGAATTAAAGAGAATCAGAAGCAATAGAGAAAGAAGGGGTTTTTTTTGTTTTTTTTTTAAATCCAAGACTACAGGCTGAGAAGGATGATTTCTAAGGAAGCTAGAGGCAGAGGACTTTGAGAATACATTCTAGTTTGAAGGAGAGAAACCATATTGAGAATTGGGGGTAAAAGGGGAAAACAAAGTTCGTGTAGGCTGCTCAGTATAAACTGAAAGCCTGATCATTAATCAAAGAACTAGGTCTGTTCTTGGGAATAACATTGGTGTTGGGCAGGGCTGTGTGAAACAATACAGAAGGAACCCCTGGAAAAGAGAAATGATAAGATTGTGGTTCGTAGAATTTTAGGGGCCACTGAGTGTAAATTTCAACCCAGTGTAGGAGGAGATGATTCTTCACCTTATCAGATCCAGTATCTCATTTTTATTAACAAGTACTTGTAATTGATATTTTAAAATGAAATCAGTAATAGAACCTAGCTATAGGCTCCAAAATGTATAATACTAACCAAATATAAAAGGGAAATTTTTAAGTGATTTAAATGAAGTATGCATTTCAGTACATGAATGTGAACAACTATGTTAGAAAATATAAATAAGATATATACTTGTTTCTACTTACAGGGTTTGGGTTTAAAAGGAAGTTAAAAGTTATTTTGTATAAGAAAAACTGCAAAATGAAAGACCATTCAGAAAGAGTAAGAAATAATATATTTAAGTGTATATGATAAGGAAAAGAAATAACCTAGCCAGGCATGGTGGCACATACCTGTAATGCCAACTACTTGGGAGTCTGACGGTAGATTGTATGTTCAGGGCCAGCCTAAGCAATTTAGCAAGACTCTGTTTCAAAAATTCTGGAGAGATAGTTCAGTGGCAGTGTTTGAGGCCAGCCTGTGGATCTTATTTAAAAGTGTAGTGTTGCCCAGGCCTGGTGGCACATGCCTGTAATCCCAGCACTCGGGAGCTGAGGCAGGAGGACTGCTGCGAGTTCAAGGCCTGCCTGAGCTACAAAGTGAATTCAAGGTCAGCCTGAACTACTGAAGAAGACCCTGTTTCCAAAGGCGTGAGGAGTGTAGTGTCATGCTGGGAATATAGAGTACTTGCCTAGCATAGCATACATGAGGCCCTGACTGATCTCTGTTTGTAGTACTGAGGGTCAAACCCAGGGCCACTGAGCTCTTTATTTGGTTTTTGTAATACTCTATTGAGACATGTTTTTGCTAAGTTGACCAAGCTGACCTTGAATGTGTGATCCTCTTGCCTCAACCTCCTGAGGACTGGAATTACAGAAATATATCACCATACCTATTTTAATATTTGATTTTATATCTATTAAAAGTGGTTCAGAATCTTCTCCATTACATCTTAATTAGCACTTCTGAGTTTTTCATCTGTGTAGTTGTAATGCTGTAATGTACTGAGTAAAGAGACACCCAGACTGACTTAATCTTTTAAAATTTTGATGTAAATGTTTAATACTGCAGAAGTATTTTATTTTTTTTTTTACTATTTTTTAAATTTTTTTAGATTTTATTTTAAAAGGGAGTAAAATTAAACACAACAAAACAGAACAGAACGGGACATAAGAAAGCATAAATTTCAAAGCTAGACAACCAGAGATCTTCATTATCTGTCATATTGTTTGTTGTTTTCTTCCCAATGGTTGTCCTTATCTTTGCATATGGGGAGCTCATACTAAATAACATAGCCAGTCTTTTCACAAGATGTGTAGTTCACTGGCTCCCACTTGCTATGGGGTGGGGGGACAGGGGACAGGACGACATGAGATGTTTGATTCTCAGCCCACACGCCGGCAGGATCACAGCCGCCCCCCAGAGAGGGGAGGAGTTCCTTGTTCTCCTGGCACCCCGAGTCAACTGCACAGTGCAGGTCCCCACGCGCCAGGGTGTCTCTCCTTTGGGCTGCCGAAAGTTGCGGAAGTATTTTAACTATTTTTTTTCAAAATGACTTGATTTCCTTATATTACTGGACTTTTAACTAATTGTGAAAATAATTCATTATTACTAAATACAGAGTAGTATACCAATTTATATTTGATCTGGACTTAGGGAAACATGAGAAAATTTAGTGTATCTTGTCACATTTTTTTGTTTGTTTTAGTGGTAGTAGGGCTCAACCCCAGGGCCTTAAACATTCTAGGCAAGGTTTATACTACTGAGTTACAGTCCTGGTCCCTTTTTATTTTATTTAGAGACAAGGTCTCACTAAGCTTCCCAGGCTGACCTTAAAGTTGGAATCCTCTTGCCTCATCTTCCCAAGTAGTTGAAATTAGAAGTGTGCCATCATGCCCAGTTTGTGCCTGCTTACTTCTAAATAAAAAAACCCAGTAGCACTGTCAGTCATTTGACCACCATTAAATGCTTTCTAGGGAGAAGTAGTCTCTTATTTTAAAACTAGTGCTTTGCAGTCATAACTGACTGCTGTCTCTCACAGAGGTAAAGAATACGCCAAGATTTAATTTTTTTTTTTTATGATACTTAGAGATTGAACTCAAGACCTTGTGCATGCTAGGCAAGCAAGCACTCTGCCACTGAGCTACATCCCCACCCCACCCCAGCTTTTTTTTTTTTTTTTTTTTTTTAGAAGAGCCAAGAATTAATGTGTTTATGTATAGGTATGCTTTATGGGACCTGTCAGCACAAGCACTGTTAATAATTGAATTCACAATGGTGTTTACATTTCATTAAATGTTAACTATTTAAATCAAATTTTCTTACATAAGATAGTAGATCATAGTTCCTATAGTGTAGTAAAAATAAGTTTTTTGTATATTATTTGTGTTATTCTCTCTAAGGAATGACAGAAGTGCATTTTCTCTCCTTGGGCATACATTAAAGACGTGCTTCTCAAACTTTAGCACTCCTCAGAGTCATTGGAAGCCTGCTAAAACACATACTGAGGAGCCCCACTCCTAGAGTTTCAGATTGAGTAGCCATGCCTTGATGTAGGGCTTCTGGATTTGTGGTTCTAACCTGGTGATGCTGCTGCAATGAAGAGCACAATTTGAGAACTTTGGAACCAACTTTATGATTTTCTTATGTTTTAGGGAGCAATGGACCACAGAAATTCTGCATTGAAAAAGTTGGGAAGGAAAATTGGTTACCCAGAAGTCATACCTGGTAAGCAAAATCAGGCTAACTAGCAATTTCAAATGTGTAAGATTATAAATGAAAAACTTTCTCCCAGTATTACTGAATTTGTTTAGCAACTTTATTGAGACATAATTAGAGGTATGTGTGTGGGATACTGGGATTGAACCAGGGAGCATTGTACAGAGCTTTTTCTCCAGGCCCACTCCCTTTTTTTCCTGTGTTTTAATTTTTGCCACCATACCCAGCTGATACTTAAATTTTACAGAATACTAATAGGCATCACCACAGTCCAGTTTTAGAGTATTTCCTTCACTCTAAAATGCACATTTGCAATCAATCCCTTTGCATACTACTGAAATTTTTTTAAATGTGGAATTTAGAAACTTTGTTTTTATCCGAAGGCAGGAAATTTGGAGAACCTACTTTCTGTTTTTGTTGTTGTTATTTGTTTGTTTGGTTGGTTTTTGAGGGGGTGTGTGTGTGTCTTGGTTACTTTTACTGTGGTTGCTGGGACAAAACTACCCGATCTACGCTCTAGCTGGCTCACAGATAGAGGTTTAGCTTCCTTCCTTGCCCCCTCCCTTTTTAAAATCAGATTTTATTGGTACATTTTAGATACACATAATGATGACATTCATCATAGAGAATTTGTACCTGTAGATGATATAACTTTTTTTCTCATTGTCCTACCCTCGCTTTAATCCCTCCTTCCCTCCTCATTTACAAAAGCTTTGTTTCCATGTTTTCCATCTTTTCTCATTTTGTTTTTTGTTAACTATTCTCTTCTTTCCTTTTCCCCTTCCCTCCTTGTTCCCCTCCCTATTTGAACATTGTCTTCCTATTTCACAATACCTGTTATACATTTTGGTCCTTGTTTACACTTCTGGTTTCACACCAGAGGAACAATGCAGTATACCTTTGTATCTGGTTTATTTCACTTACCAGTATGGATTCAAGGTCTATCCATAGAGTGTATCCTTCTTTGTGACAAAGTATGGAGTACCTACTTTCTAACGTGGTGACCAAAAATATTTTCTAATTTTAAGTGTAGATTAACCACATTTCCAAAATTGTACTAAACTAAAAGCCCACTAATTTTCACCTCAAATGCTGTATGTTGAAATTCTACCTAATGTCAGCAATTTTTTAAAATTTTATTTTGTGGGATATATATTTAGTAATCATGTATTGATCTTGCTAAATAGTCCTTTTTGTCTCTGACTGTCGTGCTGTTTCATTTTCTTTGTTTTTTTAAAAGTCTTTTTGTTTTTAAAGAGGATAAAATAGAATAAAACCAATCAAAACAAACCAGTATAAGAAATGTAGGACTTCAAAACATTATGAAATCAATAACAGTTACCATAATGTCTTTTGATGTCTTCAAAGTAGCTGCAGATAACTTTGGACATAGTAAAAATCAAACAGAACAGAATAGAACAGAAACAATAAAAACAAAACAATAAATGCAATAAAGGATTTCAAAACAAGCCAACAGTAAATCCAAAATTGCTACTATAATATATCTTGCTATCTTTGAAATGGCTGCTCCTGCCATCAACAAAACAAGAGAATAAAACCCAACTCAGCAAAACAATGGAAACAATATGGGACTTCCAAAACAGGACCATAGGGAATCAACAATGGCTACAGCTCTTGGAGATCCCCCTAGATGTCACACTGCATACCACTATCCTCTGAACCTGTGATCAGACCACTGGCCCTAGACCTGCAATGTTAATAAAACACCAAAGCACCACGGGCATCCAATTGCATTTCACCTCCATAGCTATCATCACAGCCTGTGTTTCTCCAGATAAGCCACTTGCTTATGGCAGAGGGGATTGGTACTTCTTGTTTACCAGCTCACATGTGGGAAGGGGCTGGAGTCTGGCTGTTTCAGTCTGGTGGTACCTGTGCATGGTGGTGCGTCCCAGACTGAGCTTGCTTGCTGGTATGGCCTTGTTCTCTCTACCCCTGGTCCACAAATGGCCTCTGTTTTATTTTCTGTTCCTTTATGTTTTAATACACATACACACAGTGTTAATAAACTTACTGATGTGTGTGCATAATTCAAATACCACAGAGTTCATCTGCTTAAAATATGCAATTTAGTAATTTGGAATATGAGGTGAAATCAGAAACTATGATGAATGTTTAAATTTTTACAACTTATTTTAGTAAAAGACCATATTATATTGCCATTAATCTCCCTCAGCCCCCTCCACACATACACAGACTAATCCCATTATTCTTGCCACACTGTGAAGCAGCTAGGAGTCCTGTTTTGTTTTTGTTTTTGTCTTTGTTTTTGTTTTGATGGTACTAGGGGTTGAACTCAGGCCTTTGTTCATCCTAGGCAAGTTCTGTACCACCGAGCTACATTCTCAGCTCAGTAGTCCTCTTTCATGAGTGTCTTTATTTGCTCTGTCATGGTTGCCACAATGTCCTGACTGTTCAAAATATTTAATTTTCATGGTCATTTTGATCTTCAGGAAAAGCCAAAATTGGTACAATCTTAGATCCAGTAAATAAGGTGGATGGGAACATCCCATAATCATTTTTTCTTTTCTTTTCTTTTGGTACCAGGACTCAAACTCACACCCTTGAGCTTGCCAGGCAGGTGCTGTGCTGCTGAGCTATATCCAGCAGTTACCATAAATAAATGTTTGATCAGTGAAGGGAAAACAAAAACTATGTTAATCTTTAAAAGAATTTATTACAGTGAAAGACACATTACTGTTAGCCCCCCCCCCAATATAATCGCTCCCCCTTTGAACACACTTAACCCCACTATTCTTTTTTTTTTTTGTTACTGGGGATCGAACTCACAACCTTGCACTTGCCAGGCAGGCACTTAAGCCACTGAGCTAAATCCCCAGCCCAACCCCACTATTCTTGTCTTTTACTGTAGTAAGGTTTTTAAAACATCACATGTCAACCATAGTTAGCCTACTGTGCTATAGAATATAGAAGTTATTCCTCTTAATCCAGCTTCATCCCTGTTGACCAGCACCTCACATTCAAATCTCTGGTAACCACTGTTCTATTCTCTACTTTGAGATCAACTGTTTTGCTTCCACATATAAGTGAGTACATGATGTATTTTTCTCACTTTGCCTGGCGTATCTCATTTAACATGCCTGCCATTCTATCCATTGCTGCAAATAATGATTTTATTCATGTTCATATTTACTTCACATTTTCTTTAGCCATTCATCTATTGATGGATACCTAGTTTGATTCTATACCTTGGCTATTATGAATAGTGCTGAAATAAACATGTAAAACCTGTCTCTTTGATTTTAGTTCTTTGGATATATACCACTGGTAGGATTGCTGGTTCATATATCAGTAGTTTTAATTCTAGCTTTTTGAGGATCCTTCATTTTGTTTTCCATAATGGCTATGCTAATTTACTAATACATGAAAGTTCCCCTTTTTCCACATCTTCACCAACACTTGTTATTTACCTTTTTGATAATACCCATTCTAACTGGGGTGTGATAATACGTCAGTATGATTTTGATTTGCATTTCCCTGATCATTAGTGATGCTGAAAAGTTTTCCATACTCTTGTTGGCTGTTTGTATGTCCTCTTTCAATAAATATCTACTGTGATCATTCACTCTTTTTTTTGAGACAGGGTCTCACTATGCAGTTCAGGCTGGACTTCAGCTCATTTGGTTAGCTCAGGCTGGTCTCGAATTTGCAGTGATCCTCTTGCCTCAGCCTCCTGAGTGCTGGGATTACAGGGGTATACCCCACACCTGGATTTTGTTTTTTTTTTTTTTTTTTTTTTTTTTTTTTGAGCTGTAAGGTTTTTTAAACACATTCTGAGTACCAGTCCCTTTTCAGTGATTTGCAAATACTTTCTCCTATTTTGTGAGTTGTCCTTTAACTTTCTTGATGGTATCTTTTGAAGTGGAAAAGTTACTAAATTAAATTCAGTATATCCTGTTTCTTTTGTTCTTTGTGCATTTGATATCATATCCAGGAAGCTGTTGTTTAACCAAAATTCACAAAGATTTATGGTTTCTTTTTAAGATTATAGTTTTAGGGCTGGGGATATAACTCAGTGGCAGAAGCACCTGCCTGGCAAGCACAAAGTCCTGAGTTCAATTCTCTATCAAAAAAAGCAAAAAAAAAAAAAAACCCAAAATATATATAGTTTTAGCTCTTAACATGTAGATCTGTAATTCACTATGAGACTTTTTTGTGTAAGGTGTGAGTTGGGTTCATCTTTTTCTCATAAATAATCCATTTGTCTTAGTACGACTTACTAAATGGACTATTCTTTCCTCCATTCAATGGTCTTAGTGTCCTGGTTTTAAATTAGTTGGCTGTAAATAGTATATTAATTAATGTGTGTATTCTTGATTCTACCATATTGATTTCTGTGTCTGTTCTAATAGCAATATCTTATTACCTTGACACTGTAGCTCTGTAGAAAGTTCTGAAATTAGGAGTTATGTGTCCTCCAGCTTTTTTAAGCTATTGGGGATCCTTTGGATTTCCATATGAATTTTAAGATCCATTTCTGCAAAGATTTCAGCTGGGATTTTGATATGAATTGTCTTGAGTCAGTGGATGAGTTAGGTGTATATTGTCATGTTAACAGTATGAAGTCTTGCCAGGTATAGTAGTATAGGCCTGTATTGCTAGCACTCAGGAGGCTTGAGGCCAGTGTGGGCTACATATTGAGTTCAAGAACAACCTGAACTATGTGCAGAGACCCTGTCTCAAAATAATTAAATAAATAAATAGTAATGTCCTCTGGTCCATGAACATGGGATGTCTTTCCATCCAAATCTTTTATTTCAACAGTCAGTGCTTTCAACAAGTCTTATACTGTTTTTGTTAAATTTATTTTATTTCTGATGCTATTGTAAATGGAATTATTTATTTTCATTTCATATTAATCATTGCTAGTGCATAGAAATACATTTTGTTTTTTCATTTATGTTGTACATACCATATTTCTCCAAAAATAAAACTAGGGCTAGGGATTTAGCTCAGTGGCTGAAGCACTTGCCTGGTAAGCAGAAGGTCGTGAGTTTGATCCCAGGTACCAAAACAAACAAAAAAAACTGGGTGTTACATTAATTTTTGCTCCAAAAGTTGTAGTAGGGCTTATTTTCAGGGTGTGCTTTATATTTTCATGTACAACAATCTGCATTTATTCATGTACAGAAATCTACATTTATTGAAATACAGTCATGTCATCATCTTCTGGAACATCATCATAACTCTTCAGATTCTGAACTCTCCATAAACTCCAAATTGCTGCCTGAATGTCTTGTAACTTCCTGTCCTGTGGAACCATTGGCTGCAATCTCTCAGGTCCAACAGTAGGAGCACTTCTTGTCCATGTAGCCTGCTCATAGTGCATTTATAACATAGCTGTCAGTGATACTATCCCATAATTCTTTACTCAGACTGGGCTGAAGTCCCTTGCAGACTAGACTTCACAAAATTTCCATTAAACCAAGTGTTAACTGAAAACTTACAAGATAGGAATGGCAATAAGAATGACAGTTAAAAATGATGGTCCATACAGAAGCAATAGATAATTGAAATACTGAGTTCAAGAACAGCCTGAACTGTACGGAGCAAAATACAGAAAATGTTTATTTCACACAGGTGCACCAAGTACGTCCAGTACAACATGTGATATATTGAATTATGAAGATTCATATTAGACAGAACCACATCTGTTTGGTATCAGATGTGGATGTTACTTGTAGTTTGGTTGGGTTGGGTTGGGTTTGGGTTTGTTTTTTTTTTTTTGAGACAGGGTCTCACTGCGTATTTCAGACTGGCCTTGAGCTCAAACTTACAGCAGTCCTCCTGCCTTAGCCTCTCAAGCTGGGATTACAGGTGTGCACCACACACCCAGCTGCATGTTACTTGTGTGCTGTGTCTGTACTCCAGTTGGTCATTCAGCAGTAAGTCATGAGTACATCTGTTTCCACAGGCATTTACATCTCGTCCAAAGGTACCCACTTGAGTATTTACAAATAATTACAATTTATATTATCATTTAAGAGGGGGATTTAGCTTAGCGGCATAAGTGCCTTCCTTGCAAGTGCACTGTTGTGAGTTTGATCCCCAGCACCAAAAAAAAAAACCTATCATTTAAATATTAATATCAATAATACTGATTTATAGTTAACTATATATTAATATAATTTTGTATGTACATTGTGCATTGCAATTTAATGCATCCATCTGATTGGCGATTGTAGCTGGGCCTTTTTGGGGGGTTAGGAGCTATATTATAAGCTTCCTGAAACATGGTAGGGCTCATTTTCCAGTTAGGTCTTATTTTCAGAGAAATACAGTATCTGTTTTGATTTCCCCTTGCTTTGTTTTCATACTTGGAACAGACTTTGCTGTATTGTAATTTGTGTATTGTGAAAGCTTATGCCAGTCATACATGAAAAAGTGGCTTCACTACTTTCTCAGATTTCATGTTTTCATTTGCAAGAAGTAATAAAAGTCATGATTGTAAATTTATTTTTCCCTTCATGGATAGAAGTTTTTCTGTGTGGCCAAACCTTTGCCTAGGCCTTGTCCTACACACATGGCAGAGGGTCATGACTTTGGGGCCCATACGAAAATCCTATCTGTTGGGCTGGGGATTTAGCTCAGGGGCATAAGCATCTGCCTCGCAAGCACTAGGTTGTCAGTTCGATCCCCGGTACCGGAAAAAAAAAAAAGAAAAAATCCTATCTGTTACCATATGGAAATGACATTGATAAGACCCCAAATCAGAAGATGCCCTTTAAAAATTCACAGCTTAGAAATACAAAAGGAACATAATACTAGAAAATAGTTTTTTATTCATAACATTGTGTAATTGAAACTTTTTGGGAAGAGGCCATGTGGCCTGCAAGGCCTAAGGTATTTACTGTTTGGTCCTTTAAGTTTACTGATCACTGACCTCGATTGAGATGGATGAGGAAGCATAAGAAGACCAACATTTTACTGTGGGCCTGCTGACTGTCAGGCACTGTGCTGTGTGCTCGTTTCTTCCTAGTCTACCCTGAGAGGTAGATACTGTTAATCTCATTTTTACCAAAGAAGAAATTAAATTGAGAAGTCTCAGCAACAGAACTGGGATTTAAACCTAGTTTTCCATAGCTTTAAAGCTAATGTTGCTGTACTGCACTGCCCATTTGTTTCTTTTCGTATTTCCTCTTCTTAAGCCAGCAATTCTTTCTTCTAGTTTTAACCGCCTGGACCTTCCACCCTACAAGAGCTATGAGCAATTGAAGGAAAAGCTGTTGTTTGCCATTGAAGAAACAGAAGGATTTGGACAAGAGTAATTTCCAAGACTTTGCACCACCAATGGATAAGAACTTATTTGCAGTGTTTGTCCGTTTCCTTCTCTGCCTGTTGCACATCTTGTAAAATGGGACTGTGACAGTTTAGAAAGTTATCTAAGTGTAAGTAAATTAATGTTATTGAAATTCATCTCCCAGTGATTCTGGATTTCTGCTCAACATTTACAGAAACAGATCTTCAAACAACTAGTCAGAACCTTGCTTAATATGAGATTTAACACTGCGATGAAATCTGCATTGTCTTATTCCACTAGATTGTTTCCTTAACAATTTTGTATGTGTGTCAAAAGTCTCACTTGGAAGTAGGCTTTTTTCTTTCGGAGATTCTGCAAATATACAGGGAGGTCTTTCAGTAACTGCAATATACAAGATCATCCTTTTAAGCCTCTTGCTAAGAGGTATTTCATAAAAGTGCAAGCTTAGCCCAGCTGGGCACAAGAGCAGACTTCTGGCTTGTGCTCTCCCTCTCATTTCAGTCTGGCCTGACTGTTGTTTTCCTTCCTGAAGCATGAATCCATGCATCATTTTGATGTTACCCCTGAAAGTGATGTAAGACTTACATCTCTACAAAGCAATTTTGTTTTTGAATTCAGGGAAATGTAGGTTCCAACTGGCAAATGACTTCATACCTCTCATTTGGAAATTTGTTTTAAATGCCTTGCAAATACTGTAAACAATATTAACACTGTGGTTATTCAATGTTTTTAAGTTAATTGGAGTTAATTCAGATGAATTCACCTAAGGCTATTATTGATGACTTTTGTATCATCCTATACATAAATTGAAACTTTATATTTTGTCACAATCTAACAACTTCTGTTGTATTTAATTATTGCTAAGGAGTTCAAGTTGTAACTAGACTATATCCTAGTTCAAATAGAGGTCAGTGCAACAGCCTCTGAATCACATTTGGGAATAAGAGCTGTGGTACTGGCTAAAAAGAAGGGAAGATAATATCTAGTAACCACAGAAATGTATTCAGGGTATGAATTAAAATCTTCAGATTTGTTATTTCTCTGACACATATTGGAGTAGTCATTTCTATTTTCACTGTCCTGAATTGAATTGATATTTCTCATCTGCAATATTTTACCTTAAAAAGTTTAGCAGGTTTCCTTTATTTACCCATGACTAGGTTTAAAAGACTGCTCCCTTAGTAACTAATTAATGCACTTTGGCCTTCTTTGTAGTTAATTTATTTAACTTGGCCTACTATGGATTGTCAAGACGGCTGCTATCATAGATTTGTCTTTATGGGTAGTGAGATGAAGCCTAAGCCAGTTGAGTCCCTATCATAGCCAAACCCTGAGGACAGCCTTATAACTCATGTAACAGGGACCTTGGCATGTTGCAGTAGCATAGCATGAACAAGTAGCATTAGGCCAAAAATACACAGCAACTAGCAGGCCCTTGTTCTATATGGAAAGAGAATGTTTTTACATCACCGACTACTCTTCCTATTTATATCCTAGAACAACAAAAACATTTTTTAACTTGTGTATCTGTATTCTTTGACACTGCCATCATAAAGCAGAGACTTAGTAAGTAAAAGTTGCCTAATCCAAAAACTAATCAGTGTAAAGGGGAAAATTAAGATTTTTTTATTACACATTATTACACAAACAGATTAAGACGTTTTTTATTACACATACCTTAGGAAATGTAGTGTGATCTCTAAAAGCCCGTTTCCAAAGTAGGGATTCTCTGCCTTTTTGTTGGTAGGGTAAAAAAAATGCTATTGCTTTGTCTTACAGAGCGAATGTCTGCCAATTACCCATTCATTATGTAAGTGAACTTTGGTAATATCTGGCTGTGAAGATTAAGCCTTCTATAAGTATATCCCATTGAGGCAAACTCTCATAATGAAATGTAGTCACCAATGATATTTACTAGAGATTTATAAGATTAAATTAAGAAATAATGTAATAAAATAGGCTTTTTGGTTCTACGTAATTGCTTCATGATTCATTTAGGGACCTAGAAATATTGTGTGAAAATGTATAAATATTACCCAAAAGGCTTTCTGCCCTATATTTTTAAAATACAGTATAGTTATATTTGAAGTAGTCCTGGCCCTAGTTCTATAGGGCTTGGCTATTTAATATTTTTATGGAAGAAATGTTTAGTTCTGGAAAAGATAAATGCTTGTATATATATTTTTGCAGCCTAGCTTCTCCCTACTCCATTTCTTCCTTTAATTTAAATGGCCTCATTTATATGTCTTCTCTGCTGTGTTAGGAAAACGGGGGCTGGATATCCCAAGAATCAGAGGTTATATAAAAAATAACTACAGATAGACAACAGACATAAATATCTACAAATGCTATCTTAAATTTTGGTCTAAACTGAACATTTGGAAATAGATTTATTGTAAGTGTTTAGAGCTTTTTCTTAAATCTGAACTAAATTGCTTTTAAGGTCCTTTTTCTTTGTAAGCATTGTAAATGCTAATAAATCTTGTCAATTTTTTTTTTTATTGCATGTTATGTTGAAATAAAAACAAAGTAAAACGAGCAATTGCCTTATTCTTCTGCTCTTTCAGTGTGTTGGGGAAGGCAGCATTCCATAGCCTGGGTCAGAAGGGAAGGACCTCACTTGTTTCATCACATGGAGTGGATTAAAACTAATCCAGCACCGTAACAATGAATTCCTGCTCTTTGTCTCTTATGATCTGTATCAAGTGCAGAAGAATCCAATTTCATAAGACTTACAATAACTCTATTTAAAATTCAGTGCTGACTTTTCATTAAGAGATTGACATACCAATGTCAGTTCATCAGAAATTTTAGTAAAATATGATTCAGCTGCCCACCAAGGTCTCATCCTAAATGAATTATTACAAGCCCTTTCTGCCACTTGTTTCCTGATAATCTGAAATATTACTAGGAATGTCTCATGGAATTAGACTTTGCCTCTATTTTTCTATCCCTCTTTGTTTTGAATATAACTTCATCTAAACTCTTTTATAACTACTTGTATTGTTGGTATCTCCAGCTCCCTCCTTTTTTGTTTTTCTTTTAGAGTTATGATAAAATTATTTGTATGTGCACTTTCATTATTAACTAAAAACCAAATGGCAGCACTGGATTGTTTATTTCTGTATTGGAGTACCTTTGTTTTCTTGAAGTGTAATTTCAAATTCTCAGGTAACCACAAATACTATAAGGAATCAAGTGCTTTTATACAGTTCTTCAGGGAGTCCCCTCATTTCAGTTTCCTTAAAGGTTGTAAGACTGTGTTTATAATTAAAACATTTTTGGTCCTTCATTTGCACACTGTTCTGTTAGTCTTGAGTAAAAAGATGTTCCCCACCTACAGAAATGCCTTCTATGTCACTTAGCTATGTAGACTTTTGCCCCTGCTTTGTAAGTGGCAAATTACAGCCTGTCTGTACTGTGAAGTACATAGAAAAAAACTAGGCCTGCTACTTCAGGGGGACTGGATTTGGTGCCCGTTATTGATGAAGACATTTGCAGGGGTCATTGATAAATGTGAAGATCTCCATCTGAATTGCTTTTCTGAGATAAGAAGCACTCTTAAAACAGGACCCCTGCTATGAATGCTGGTTACAGATCCATCAACTATCAAGACTGCTATAGAAGGCGGTCTTCTCATCAACTTCACAGGTCACCTTATTAGAAAACCAAAATGATACTACTTTTCTCTAAAATAAAACCAGAGGAGAAAGATAAAGGAAACAGAGTTTTTCATGTGCACATCCAACAGAAACTAGGTCACCCCTTGGTTCTGATTGGTAAACCCTATTTTACTTAATCTGGCCTGTGGAAGCAGCTAGAATGTTCTGTCTTCGATGGGGCTAAGAACAAGAGAGTGATGCAATCCTGTCAGTACCCCCACACCTAGCATGAGGAAACCTTACTTAGGAAGTATGTAACTGTTCTGACCATTAGCTAAAATCCCAACAAAACATCAAGCTGGGACCTGTGGCTGACTGGCTATTGTCTTTTGGACTTCGTATAAACTACAGGAACTGCTGCCACACCCAGCCCGTTTCACTTATTAATTCTTGCATCTATAAGGCTCTTCTGTATTAAGACATCTGTTGGGGAAGAGCCAAGGGAACCTTCCTAGTTGGCAAGAAGAGGGTCTTCAATGTAGACCCCACAATGTTGGTCCTTTGTAAATGGGTTTCTGTTAAATAATAGCTAAGGACAAGAAGAGTTCCTAAAAGCACCCTGCAGGGGAGGCCTATGGGAATTTGCAGCCATGCCATTTTTTTTTTTTCCTATTTCTGTTTTTGTGTTTACAAGGAAGGATTCACTATGAATTCATATTCAGATTTGAATTCACTATGTACCCTGGCTGGTCTTGAATTCATGGCAGTCCTCCTTGCCTCTGTTTCTCTGACTTAATGTATTTGACTTCCCTGAGATAACAACCAACATACACCTGTATTTGTTCCATCCCAAAGCGAAACCTATCAAATGTATTTGCAAACCTTGAAATCCTTTCCGTTAGAGCTGCTTTCTTTTTATAATTTTATTTAAAGAGGAAAAAACAAAACAAAATAAAACAGAATAAAGGGTAGCAACCATACAGTATTCCAAGGAAAAAAGGAAAAGTACAACAATAAAACCTAAGAAATTATTACTTGACTAATTACATACTGACTTCTTGGAAATAATTGTTTAAATTACAAAGTTAAAGCATGTAAAGTAGACATTCAAACAGTGAGACTGTTAACAGTTCTGCTCCACGATCTGACAAAAACAACAATATGGTCATCCATCTTACCCACTCAAATATACATGCAATTATATCAATAGGGTAAAATTAAATACAACAAAACAG
>PVJX010015398.1:0-42621 GCA_004027295.1 Dolichotis patagonum | reverse complement strand
AATTCCCAGACCCTGTTCTTGTTGTTTAAGGCTCCTCTAGAGGGCACAGGCTAGGAGCTTTAGCCCTCTTCAATAGGTTATCAGAGATTAGAGTTCACCCACGGGCAGTGTGCTCTAGCTCCTCCCTTGTGGGCCAGTCAACCTTTGCAGGCCTTCACTGTGTCAGTGTGCACTGATCTCAGGGATGTAACTGGGTCCCTGCCAGGGGCGTGGCCTAGTTCAAGCAGATTCCACCAATCTGCTTGGCGAGGGGAATAACCAGCTGAAGCCACTTCCTTATGGAGTTAGGGCTGTCCTGCCCAAATCCAACATGTCGTCCAGTCGGTTTCCCCTTTCCCGTGGAAGGGTCTTATTCTCATCACTCACCGTGTCCCAGAGAACTGCTGGACTGCCCGGCCTCCAACTTCAGTGCGGCTGAGGTGGGAATTCACGGTGCCTCTGGGTGGGTTGTGTGCAGTGCCGGTCCCGGCGAGCTGCACGCCGGGTTGTTCAGCTCCGGGCTCCGGCGGCTCAAGCCAGTCGCTTTGGCGCAGATCGCTTGTTCAGGTCGGTCGGAATTCAGGCGTCTCGAGGTGGGTGCCGTGCTCGCCTGATCCTATCTTCACTAATAGTAGCCCCAGGACCTCTTATTCGAGTGGGTTTTTGAGCTTTAGTTTCTTTCTGTGTTGTGAGAGTCCATCTCTCTCTGTTTGGGTCTCTCCAGGGTGTTTTATTCTGGCATTTGAGCTGTCTTTCTCAGAGAGGGTCTCTCTCCTGCTACCTACCAGTCCGCCATCTTGTCTCTCTCTCCAGAGATCTGTTTTTATTTGTGATATCAAATGTTTCTTCTCACTAGAAGAGTTTAATGCATTGCTCTAATTTCTAAAGACTCAGGACATACAACAAAATGAAAGCAATATGTTCAAATCAGAGTGTGTCATATTTTCAAGAAACATTAAGATCCTAATCAGGAAGACAGGAATATATGTGTGTATTAAAATAACAAACCATTTATTATGAGAAAATGATTAAAGTGAATTTTATGATAATTTTATAGTAAATTCTCAAGAATTAACATATTTAGAATATTTGAAAATGTATTTGAATGTTGAATATTAAATATTTGAAGGGGGATCTGACTTTGGTATGTTATGAGCCTAGGTCAGATAGTTTATGTTCGTAAGAATGGAAGACCAAAGAAGATAATAAGATTTGAAAAATACAGTATACCCCTGACCAGAAATAGAGTGTTTCCTTAGACAAGGGATTAGAAATAATTTTCGTCTTACATACCAACTCTAATTTGTAGTCACTGCCTGAATTGACTTGAGAGATTGTAGTAAGCTAGCTCTAAAGAGAAATGTGATCACACAGATCACAGAAGTGTACTGACAATTCAGATAGATATCAGTAGGTTTTCTCCATTTCAATAATGAGGTAGACTCTGTTTACATCAGAGCCTAACTACAGTTTTGTATTTTTCTGTATCAAGGATTCACAGCAAATTCTTATTTCTCAACTATCTGTTTCAGTAACTCTCAGCCAGGCTTGGGATATTCACTAGGACTTGAAATAAAGCCTTTATCTAGAAGTTGTAGATCGATCTGAGTAAACCTACCTGGTTACTGATGTCCAGACTCTAGTACATTGAATGTACAACCAGGACCCCTTGAGGGACAGTTTCTTAACAACTGTCATTTCTATGGAATATGTGAAAGCATTTAGTCTAGACCATTAGCTTATAATTGAGCTTCTTCTGTAGTACATTTTTGAATGAGTCCTCCAGACATACTCCTGTATGTGTGACAAGAGACATACTGTTCCCCCACCCATTTGACACAAATCAATTGAAATCCAAATAGAATTGGAAAAAGTCATCTAATACTGAACAAGCTCCTATGCAGTCTTTGACTTTCAGGATCTTATAGTTTAGTGAAGGATTCTGATGTATTAATCTCTGACTGTGATTCATTGTTGAAATTGCTCTGGCAGAGGTGCTATGAAAGTGTAAAGCCAGGTTCTGAATAAACACTGACTGGAAAAATTATTTCTTACATTAATCCCCAAATATCTCTGTAACTTTTCCCAGTGAGCTTATTCTAAGATTTGGAGCCACACAGAGCAGGTATAATCCTTTTTCCACACAAGAAATGTTCAAATATTTGAAGAAAATTCTAATGGCTTTCCTGAATTATCTTCTTTTATCCAAACTAACCATCCCTAGATACACCTAATATAGTTTTTAATTCTTCTAATCATTATAGTTCTAACCTGTCTACTACCTATATTCATAACTAGCCATGCCTTTTCTTAGCACTTTATAAATAACTTAGTCTCTTCCTTTCTCCTAGCGTGAGAAATCGTAAAAGACAGTTAATATTTTCAGTCATTTGCAATCTCCTACACATTTTTCCGGTGCCCAGATCAGTGCATTTTAACTACATATGAAAGAATAATTTTTAAAACATACCTGGAAAACAGATGTATGATATCAGATTTTTTGAAAGTACTATGTACTATGCACTGATTCTTATTGAAATCTCAGGTATTCTTTTATTCCTCTTAATGTAATGAGTTTTCTAAGGCTATTTTCTAAATACCTGTGAAAGTATATGGTTGCATACCAGTGTGATACTCAGAATACTTACCAACTGATATCAGATGGCCATGCACTTAGTATTGAATAAAGTACTTCTTGTCTGTTTAACTTGTCCAGTGCAATGTTTCTCTGACACAACTCTTGTCTTAAAATCTTGACCTCTTTCTGTGACACTGTACTCCTTCCAGTTATAAATGGCATTATCACACAGAAAACAAGAGAAGGTGAAACAGCTCATCATTTTTCTTGTCCACTGACATACAAATTGTACTCCATGAAACTCTCATGCAAACTACAGAGAACTGATTTCAAGTTTTCATGTACCCAACAATTTCTCAGAATGTTTTTAGAAAATGTAGATTGTCAAGTTCCATCTTCAGAGATTCTGATTCAGTGTTTGTTGTATGCTGAATTCATTCTTCCTAAAATCTATTGGTAGAAGCTCTTGTTTAATGTGACTGTATTTGCAGATAGAGAGTATCTGTAAGGAGCTAATTAAAAATAATTAAGTTCAGAAGTGTGGAGCCTTAGCTGAGTAACACTAATATCCTTAATTACCAAGTAAAGATAGTAAGAAGAGGAATAGATAGCAGAGAGAAATCCACACTCAGAAAAGGCCATGTAAGGACACAGCAGGAAAAGTGGCCATATGAGAATACAGGACTAGAGGATTTATTAGAAACCAAACCATGTTGCATCCTTGATATTGAACTATCAACCTCTAGAGATCTGCAAAAATAAAATTCTACTATTTAATTCACCCAGTATATGGTTTTTTGTTATGCTTGCACAGACTAACACAATCTTCACAACAATCCTGTCAAGGAAATTTTGCCTCACCATTTTGCAAGTGAGAACACTGAGATTCAGAGAGAATTAATGATTTCCAATTACAGCGCACATGATGCATGACACAGAAGACTAGAAAGCAGTACTGTGAACTTGGAGCAAGAATCCATGTGACAAGTTTGTTGAGAAACTATTTTAAATGATGTATTATGTTAACTTTAAAGAGGTCTATGAATGTAAAAATCAAAAGCATATATTTTAGATGAGTCATTAGTAGGATCATGTTTTGCATTTAAATTTTTTGGGGGGTGTTACTGGGAATCGAACTCAGGACCTTGCACCTGCCAGGCAGGCACTGGGCCACTGACCTATATCCCCAGCCCTGCATTTAAATCTTTAAAAGAATGGCATATATAAAAATTCTATTGGAGATAAAGGCTTTCCCAAACTAAAAGAAAATCTACTTTTGTGTCCTATTTTTCAGCATCATCAGATTCGATCAACTCCTATTTCATTTTTATTTGTACTGATATTTCTTGTTATCTACTACATCAGGAATTCAAAAAGAGAAATCTAGAAATTTCTTTCTATTGCCTTGTATATTGAAAAAAGTTAGTGTTAATTAAACACACACACACACACACACACACGTTTCAAGTGAATCCAAGTGAAATTGCAGATTGAGTAAAATGAAGGAGAAAGAAGTCCGCTTTCTTTTATTGTTAAGGAAAAAAATTTGGAAAATCTCTAGCTATAATTTATTGCATCTTTGATTTTTGTATTCCATTAGGGATTTTATATTTTTCCAATTAATATTTCTAATCATAAACTCATTTTCTAATAAGTTTTCCATTGCAGTGTACAAAATGTTAAATTTGGACAGTTAAACTATGAAACATTTCCATATTTTAATGGGAGAATATTATCTAGCATATATATGACACATCAGTTTTAAGTCAGTATATATTCCAGAGAAAAGTCAAATATGTATGTAAGATTCTGGTGTTACTATTTTTAAAAAGGATAAGGGGAACTGGAATAACTTGTTTATCTACTTCTGAATGTAACCATATTATTTATAAAAAGACTTTTATTTACTTACCCAAATTCAAAGATATTGTACCCAACACTGTTGTAATATGTGTAAACATAGACTTCGGAGGAAGTATGAAAGCTGTGTATTCAGGGGAAAAAAATTGCTCCCTCATTGAATTCAAGATGGTTTTCTCAACCATCTTAGTCATATCTAACATGAAGTGGGATCATATTTTACTGATATTCTTCTCCTTTTCTATAGTTCATTCCACAGAACAAGGAAACAAGCAATACCAAGATCCGATCCCAAAAATGTTTGTTCAGCTTTCTTTTGTCTTTCCTTCTCAATTACTTGCTTGTATTTCCTATCCTCCCAAAGACCCGTGTGTCAAATGTTTTGGTCACCAGACTACATACTATCAGGAGGCAGAAGATCGTGTAAAGAATAAGCCTCGTGGGTGGAAGTGAGGTCATTAGCCATGTGCCTGTGAAAGTGATATTGAGACTTCAGTCTCCTATTGCTCTTTCTGTCTCCTGGTCACCATGAGGTGAGTGGCATCCTCTCTCACATGATCCCACCATCATTCCCTGTGTCACCACAGCCCAAAAATAATTAGTACAAGCAACCATGGCGTGAAACCTTTCAAACTATGAGCCAAATCAAACCTCTACTCATTGTAAGCTGGGTCACACAGGTACTTTTTCATTATAATACAAAGTTGAATAGCAAACTCTCTATTATTGAATTCCTTCCTTGCCATATCACTGAATTGCCTCTTAGTAAGTCCAGATAACATCTATATTATGGTATAGTATGGATATTTTGTACTCCTTATCTACTGAAGCTCATAATTGTTAGACTTTTCTACTTCCTTTTTTCCTGTGAACTAAGAGTTTGTTTTGTGATACAAACTGATTACTTCTATTTTGAATATCATTTTGAAGAATGAATTGTAAGCATTTGAGTTGCTCACATTGATTACTAAGAAATTCAAGGTGTCTATGCATAGAATAAATGCATTAGAAAATAGTCTTGGGGTAAAAAACAGGATGACCTCTACTGATTCCCCCATGAATGCCTTGCATAAGAAACATTACTGAGTGGTTGGCATAGTTTTATGAATAAATCAGAATTTTTCAATAGTTCTTAGCAATTTGTTTATTTACTGATATTGAACTGTATATCCTATTGCTGAAAACCTGCTACTAGTGGGCTGTACAGGAGGGTACTATATGTTTCTTAATATAGTTTATAAAATAACTATTAATATTCTTTAAAATCACTTTGTTGAATAGATGAGTCTTGTCAATAAATATAGAGTTAATGTTATAAAATCTAATGGAAAATATGATAATAAGGATTAAACCTATTACCCTATAATGTATTATTCCCCATCTTCCTCTCTGTCTCTGCATTTACATAAACTATCTTTATGTGTTATAATTTTTGTATAATTTTTTATAGTTGTTCTAAGATACAGAACAACCATCAGTGGAAGTTTTGACTCAGCCTGGATTTCTAGGGAATATATTTTTTTCTCAAGAAGCTGTCATTGTCAGTAGTGGGTTTATTATCAAATCCTGAAGTTTTCAGAGTGCTGGGCTATGTACCTAATATCATGTCTCTTAAAATTGGAGGGTTGAGTTTCTGCAGTTTAGGGGTGACTGAATACTATAAGTTTTGACCAAAACCCACCACATTTTAAGTAATTGAAAAAAATAGTCATGCTCATCTTATATTGGTCTCCTTAAATTAAAGATACCTAGGAAACAAAGATTTAAAATGGAACTTGTAAGTCATAGCATGCTTCATTTTCCAAAGCAGTAGTTTTGAAGATTTTCCCTTTTGGTTAATAGACATTTAAGTTACTCCCTTCTAACTTACTTTATGTCATAACTTGCCAACTCATTAAGCTTCACTGAATTTATGCCCATCTGTTGTTCTATTTTTGCTCTAGCAGAAGAATGCAAAATTGCATTAAATAAACTACATAGTGATATATTTTGCACCTTACTCAAGACTGACAGTTTCACAATTAAACTGAAATCGTTATTTTGGTAGATAGAGTGATGGTCAATGGAGCATTACTCCATCTTGTGTAGATGCCAGAAGATCTGAAATCAACCTCACTAGAGCAGCCTGATTCATCCAACCATACAGTATTTTTTTTATAGGAATTGGAAGTGCTACTTCTTTTCTCCTGTTAAATGGAAAGGAAAAACAAGAAACAAACAAAAAATACAAAGGAAAGTACAAGAAATAAAACTTGCATCTTTCTTGACGATTTGCTGAATTTCCAAATTAAATCCATTAGGTTTATTGTTCTAAACAAAATACTGGGAGATGATGCAACAAAGTTAGAATTAATGGTAAACTGCCTAGGGACTGGACTAAACGCATACATTTTTGAGGTCGCTAAAGCACAAACAAAACCGTGAATACAGGGAGCAAGATTTAAGTTTATAACATTGATTGATTAAAGTTCATTAAAATGGGAGTAATGACTAGTATATCAGATATTTTGTTGGAAGGAAATACTTTAGATCATCAAATGTGGATTGCTAAAATTAAGTCTGAAAGTCATTATCTTAGTGGAATGAATTCTCCACAGCAAACACATGCTAATTAACCTCAAATCCTTTTTCTTTCCTACCTCTTTCTTACTTTAGGAAATCCTGTATTCATCTATGCTGTCAGATTGACAAGAGTAAGAATTACACAGCTGGAAGCCTCTCCCCTGTAAGTGAGATCCTGTTAGTCTTCAGCTGTTCCTCTCATCATCCACATCAACTTTCTATCTTAACTTAGGCTCATTATTCTCTTTGGGAGACATATCTTTGTTGTCTGGGTTTCAGCCATGCAGATCAATCTTTTCATGACCTTAATTTATTTATTAAAATAACAATTTTAGATTTTTAAGCTGTTGGATCTGCCTATGTGATATGCCAAAATAAACTCACAGTACTGCTGTTATTCCCACAATAACCACTTCTTTTCTTATTGTTATTACTAACACTACTCTATTCCCCTATTTTCAACATCATGGAGTCACTTAAACTTTCTATCATGCCTAGTTATGCAATCCGTAACTGTGAGTTCTTTTCCTTATAATTCTGACTTTAGAGAATTCTAATTAGTAGCAACCTTTCTCTCCTAGATTTTCTCTGTATCCAAACCCTTCTCATGTTAGATATGGGTTCATCCAGCTTTCAACACTTCCATGCTCATTTTCTAATTCTGTTATCTAAAAAATATATCCAAGAAACTCTATGGCCAGTTAATTCTTCATGTAAAAGCCGTTAGTCCTCTCTTACAATTCACAATATAAAACCCAACTCTTTAGGCTTTAAAAGTTATATTATTCAATGCCTATTCAAACAAGCTCTCTTATAGACAATCAAATCTTGTTCTGAATCTTCCAAAGCCTGAACCCTCTATACAGCACCAAGAAACAAGTAGCCATTGACTTCCACTGTTGTTAGAACCGTTAGTACTGCCAGTGGAAAAAGGCATTTTGATTAAAAAAAACAAACAAACTAGTAATGTATTGTTTGGCAGTCTAGAGGTTGGGAGTACACAGTGAGCCTTAGGGAGGACAACTTGAAGTTTCTGAAGCACTGCTCCACTCCAGACTGTTGAGGAGAATCTGTTTCCTTGCCTTCTCAATTTTTAGAGCTTTGTTCTTGACTTGTGGTACCTCACTCTATCATGTATTGTAGTAATGGACAATGAATCCAGAGTCTTCACACAGATCTGCTCTTTCATCTCTTCTTAAGATTTTTATTTTCTGACACAGGATCTAGCTAAGTCACTAAATTAGTCAGGCTGGCTTTGAACTTCTGAATCACTTGCCTAAGCTTTCTGGAGTGATGACACTACATATAAACATTACCATTCCTGGTATTTGACTCTATTAAAACCAGCAGCATAATATTTTCTCTTATGCTGCATTTACTCCTTGCCAAAATTCCTTTAGTAAGGTCTTTAGAGTGTGCTCCTTATACCACAGCTGGAAATCAGTTTAAGGTCCATCCAAATAATCTAGAAAAACAGCCTCAACTCAAGATTCTTCATCCCCTCTGCACAGTTCCACACGAAGTAAGCATCACAAGTTCTGGGGATCAGGACATGGATATTTTAAGGGATTACTATGCAGGTTACTACAGCAGGTAGTCATTTCAAATAATAATATTAATAATCTCTGTTTTCAAACCGTATTTTACTTAACTTCTTAGATTACCTTTCCTTTACTCTGTTAAAGTTTATGGGATACTATCCTCCTGCTCCAGGTACCAGAAGGCAAGACAAAGTAAACTGAAACACACATGCTAAAGAAGATAAATTTCAAATGAACCGTACTCTACTGAAAACAGAAGATTCCAGTCCACCATAGTCAGCATAATAAGGAAATATCCTTTGTTTTAATTTTGATCAATAATGTAACCTAATGTAAATTAATCAGTTTTTAAAAATTGTTTCCTCACTCATACTTTGCAAAATCCACTTCCTGCCATTGCTTTGAAGGAGCTTGTATTACTTTGTAGAATGCAAGATACCATGACTTACTTGAACTAAAATATTTGAAAACTCCCAAATCTCGAAATGACTTTCTACCAATCATCAGTGTAATTCAATATATAAACCAAAATTAAATAATTTTCATAGTACTTAATATCTAAATGAATGTATTAGGTACTGTGTGACATGTAAAGACATGGTCCTTTTTTTAAGCAAACAAATATCCTAAAGAAAAGTAATATGCTTTGAATAATTGCCAAAAAGGGAAGCACTTGTTCTTACTGACATTCCTTATTCCTTTATTTTGTTTTCTTTTGTCTTTTATAAACAGCATTTGTCCCTAACATGCATTAATGGCTGATCTAACCAAGGATCACAATATCTATGGTTGCTTTTGTGTTTTAGTTCTTTCACTTTTTCAATAGCATTTAAGAATGTTTTATCTCTATTCAACTAATCTGAAAGGTGTTTGTAACAATAAGAGTTCTCCAGAGAGTTAAATCCATATGAGGGGTGCACATACATATATGTAAAATGCTGCCCACCACCAGACTGCTTTTAGTAAACACAGATTTGTAAATCTTGAGTCTGATTTTTTAGTTTCCACAACAAAAGAAGATATAGATAAGAAACAAAGGCATAGAATGTCTACTCCTGAGACACACACTTCAAAACTTTAGAGCAAAGGAAGAAGATTTAGCAAAGCTTCTAATTGAGTACTGAGAACATATGAAAATGTAAGTACAGTTTCACAGTGCAAGAAAATAGAGACTGCAGTGATTACTTTTGTGTTAACCTGGTCAAACCCTAGCACCTTGTTTTTGGTCAAACAAGTTGCTGAGTGGATAATTTTAAGATATTATTAATCTTTAAATCAATATACTTTGAGTAAAGCAAATTACTCTTCATTATGTGGGTGAACCACATCCAATCAGTTCAAGGCTGTAGAAGAAAAGGCTTGTGTAACTGAAGGAAGAAAGAATTTTGATTTTAGATTAAAATATTAGCTCTTCCCTGAGTATTCAGTCTGTTGAACTGCCCTGAAAATTTCAGAATTTTCAGCTCTTGCGATTATGTAAGCCAATTTTTAAAAACAGTTTCTCTCTACTTTTATCTCTCTCTCATTTTTACCTCTGCTTCCATTGTCTTCCTTTCTGACAGTCTCTTAAGACCTTTCGTGAGGACCATTGTGACTGCACTGGGTCTATTTGGAGGATCTCAGACGATCTCCTTATTACAATATTCTTAAAATAATTCAATCTGCAAGGTTTCTTCTGTTCCAAAAATTAAAATAGCAACAGAATCTTCTATTACCATAGTTTTAATTATTGGTTCTACGGGCCCAAGTTTTGAGAAATTTTCTCTAGATAGTGTGTGCATTTCTTTAGTAGATGTACAGAAATAAAAAGTATTTGGACCACTTCATGGTCCCTATGAAGTTTTTTATTCTAAATGAAAGGTAATATGTGTCAAATATATCAAAATAATTTAATAAAAGTACTCTACAGAAATTTATTTTATTCAAATGCATTTACCCTTTCTTTATGAACTCAGTATATTTTAAATAATCTCCTTTTTCATTTTAACTTGGATAACCATAGTTTAAAATGTTTTAAAATAAGAACCTTTGTAATAGAATTTCTCTGTCTGGTGAAACACTGAGCAATCACTGAATTCTCACTTTCCTTTAGTCTCTATACAATGTCCCATATTCACCTTGTATCTAAACTGATTGAATAATGAATTCTTGTTGCTCAAAAGTACCTTAGTACCTTTCCAGAATGGCATTAAAAATCATAACCTAGGAGCTGCATTTACATATTAAGTTCAGATTTGCTATGTTATCAGGGTTGCTAGGTCACTTCAGTGTACAGAAATACAAAAACAAATACTAAGATTTCTTTAAAATGGGTGTATCTATTTATATTTTCACTTTTAACATTGGCATTTTTAATTTTAAATTATTCAAAGATTGAACTCTTTTTTCTTCAGGGTGAAAGTTTCTGACCAAATAAACCTGCTTACATATTCTTTGTATAACCACCCCAAATAGGGTGAAAGAGATGTAAACATTAAAAATAAAACAAGATAAATTTGACTTTTCCTATACAGGAATTTTTTCTAGTAAGCAACCTGATAGGTACATATACACAGTGTACTTTGGCAGAAACTCACTCATAATCTCCTACATGGCTGCAGAAGTATTTACTTGATGTATGATTTGTTGAAGTTTATTTCAAATTCAGAGCATTATCACTCCAACAGATGACAGTTGTATATTCTTAGAAACTGTCATTTTACATGCTGATATTTAGATTCTGGTGGAGAGTGCTAGAAAGCAGCTTTATTGGTTTACTTTATGAGATATGGAAAGAAAAAGTCAGCAATTTAATCTCCAAAGCCATGTCTAAGTGTCTTACTTAGCCACCATCTGCTCTAGCGGCCATTGCTAAATGCAGGGTTATATGCATAAGTTTCATATATATAACTTCAGTCTCAGCAAAACAATTCTGCCCTCCATATTCAGTTTCAAACAATATTAAAACCTATATGTGTTCACATATTCAATTAAATTTCAAATTTACAAATCATATCTTGGTGCATTATTTTATTTACTGTCCTTATTTAAATAAGATTAAAACTCTTCATTTTTAAAAAACATAATATTCACTTACAAATTTAGTATAACTTCTTACATATAGTTAAGCTAATGTTTGCAGATGTAAATATAAATTCCCAGTTAGTATCATCAGGTAGTACAGTAAATCTTTGTGTATATTACTATATATGTATATTCAAAGCCCTTTTGAATTATAGTCTGTTGAAATTTTAATGTGTCTATCACTAAAATACTATGTACATTCAAGTTTATTAAAATATTAGATAGAAATACATCAGCAACAAAGTAATTTAATTAGAAAATCATTTTGGCAAAAATGCATAATGAAACATTTCTATATATTTCAAATACAGTTTTTTTCTACAGAATCAGAACAATTAAGATTACCTAATTGATTAAAACATACTCACTCTGGACTTGGTCATGCAAATAATTTCAGCATTCAGAAATCTGAGTAAAGAGGATCTCAAATTCAGTGTCATTTTGGGCAATTTAATAAATTCAAACTTACGTAGTGAATTTTTGGGTCTGAAAAACCAAAACAACACCAAAAACCTTATCTATAGCAAACATTAGACTATATGATTGCTTCTCACTTTAGCAACCATAATTTCCTTCTAAAAATTTTTTTGTTCTATTTCATTTTTACCTAACAGTTTAGCTGTAAATTCTATAAATTCTAGTAAATAAATGAAATCAGTCAGAATAAAAGAATGCTATGGAACAAATGAACAATTTTGTGTGTAGTAACTGTTTTTTATTAATATAGAATAAAAGCATATAATTATTTGGCTAAAAATTTATTTTTATTTATCTTAAAGAGAATAAATCAAACAAAATAAAACAGAGTAGAGCCAATCAAAACAAAACAGTGAAAGCAATATGGGGCTTCAAAACAAGGTAACAGGAAATCAGCAATAGCTACCTAATGCCTCTTCTTATGTCCAAAATAATTGTCTATACCATCAGACATAATAACATCAAATGAAACAGAACACAATAAAACCAGTCAAAACAAAACAATGAAAATGATATAGGACTTCAAAACATGATAATAGGAAATCAACAATGACTACCATAATATATCTTTGTTATTGAAATTGTTGCCCATGCTATCAGATATAATAAAATCTAAGAAAACAAAAAAGAATACAACCAAACCAAAAAAAAATAAAAATAAAACAATGAAAATGATACAGGATTTTAAAACAAGATAATAGAAAATTAACAATGGCTATCACCTTCAGAAGGAAATCCCCCCACAGTTGCTATATTGCGTATTGTTATCCTCCAAACAGATGCTCAGGCTACTGACTTTAGGCCTGAAAAGTCAATCAAAGAATATAGGAATTAAGTTGTTTTTTTTTTCACTTTAGTGGCTATCATCTCAGCCTGTGTTTCTCCAAATCAGTCAGTTGCTAATGGGAGGAGGTAGGGGGGACTTCTCTGGCTCACAGGAAGGACTGGCCCATTAAACAAAAATTTTAGTGTCATTGTATATTACTTTACTTTTTTGAAGACTTTACACAAATTTTCTTTACTTTTATTTTCCACATTTTTTAGGAAAAATAGACAAACATTAAAATTACTAAATTAAAAACATCTATCCTTAAGCAACTTTTTCTCTCCTAATACTCCTCCAAGAGTACAAAACTTCAATTTTTTTTATGGTATCACACTATTTAAAGAGATGATAGCTATTGGTTATAAAATAGGTAATTCATGGAGTTTTGAGTAACACATAAATATTTTTCCAGAGTCATTCTGTCTTTCCGATAGAAACATACACTCTAGGAAACTATTCAGATGTAAATTTTTATATTTTCACAATACAATCATTTTGTTTGCATTTGAGTATTTTATGTTTTGTTAGTGGTTCCTAATGCAAACTGTCATTTTGATATGCTGAGAACCAAACACATTTTTAGATTCAATATATCTGTATTATGTATTTTTATGAATCACAGCACTCTGAGCTTCTGTTTGAAATTCTTTATCTTGAAAAAAGTAAATATAACACATAAAGTCACATACATATTTTGTAATAACAATGTGTACTTGTCTTATGCAATTTAGGGCTTACTCTGAATAGTGAAATTACTCAAAGTCATGCTTTGAGGACCTAAGTGCCCTCTGGGGTGTTCTGAGTCCTTTGTCTTTAGCGATAGCATATGACAAAGTTCAAGGTCTCCTGTGATGTTGCTATTGTAATGGTAAGGCAATCTTCTGGGTGTTTACTTCTGCAAAAACACGTTCCAGAAGTATGTGGAACCTTGACACATTGCAGCTCAAGATAACTTCAGGAACAGAGGAAGAAAAAAGCTCACCACCTGTAAGATTACTATCTCCTCATAAGGAAAGCTCGGCTCATGCTTTTACAAGCTCATAGTTAGACATTCTAGTGATGAATAGTCAGGAGGGCTCTTTACAGGTGTGTATGAGTACTATTTCCTTTGAGTGTTTCAGTACTCTTTCTCTTTCTCTGTCACATACACACACACACATACAGGCATTACTCTAGCTGGTAAGAGTGTGTTTATTCTAGGTCTTTTGACGTTTTAGATGTCACTATATAATGGTTCCTAGAACCAAGAGGAGAAAGCTGTAATCTTGAATCATCTTTGTTTTATAAATACAAAACTATATATTTTGGACCATAACTATCTACTGTTTTATAAGTAGGAGTTCAGCGATCTTTGTAGTCCTAGAATAGGCACATAATCGTTAAAAGCAGATTTAAGGGGGGAAAATCAGGATATCTAATAATTTTATGACAATTTAAAGAAAATATTAAAAGATATAGAAGGGTAACACAGTATTTAACAAATAATCAATTATGATTCATAACTAAGACGTCTACAATGTCAGCCCCAAACTATGGAGAGGTAAGAAGGAAGACACAAATGAAAAAGTTTCAGACTGACTCTTCACCCATTCCACAAATTTTAGGGAGGGATTCTATCTCAAGCCATATTGTGAAGCATAAAACAATGAAATTTTTTCATTATTTTAAAATTATTTCTCTGGAAAGAAATTTGGCAAGAATGATTACTTATTACCACATGCAGATGTTTAAAGTCACATGGAGTCATTATCTCATAGTTTCTATGATCACAGTTCAGTTAAGTCATCTACTTTGAGTCTCAAAAGTTGTAATCAATGTATCTGCCAGGTAAGGCTAATGGTATGCTGATAAATATGAGAGATGAAATATAAGAGAGATGTATGCTGATAAATATGAGATATGAAATATGAGAGAGAAGTATGCTGATAAATATGAGAGATGAAAAAGCCAAGCACAATCCATTTCTCCATGGATTTTATGACACAATGGAAAAGTTTAACTAGTGGATGGGTTATGTCAGTGTACTACATTATTTATGATGTAGAAAAGTTAGAAATCTGTGATTGATTGACTGTATCTGGAGCATCAAAGAAGCCAGTCGAGAAAGACACCAGGGTTTTGATTTAAACACTTTTGTGACTTGCGTGTCATTTAGTGGTTTGAGTATATGGGAATGAAAACAATGATTTGTCTTCAAGTATACTTTCTCAGAATAATAAAACATTTTATTGATACCTATGTATTACATTCTGCTTTCTACTATACACTTACATATAAATAATATGTATGGGCCTCATAAGCAACTTTACAAGAGAACTAGCTTGTCTCTTCTTGTTTATCCTTAATTAGAAATATCACTCCCTTGACATGGCTGATTAAACCAAGCATAGCTATCCATCCTCAGAGGAGTCAGTCTATAATCTAATCGGAATTAATCAGATTCCCCTTTGAGAATTTGAACTAAGATGCACAGAAACCTATTAAGTTGCTAGATGGGTAGTGGTAGATAATTAAGAGTAAAGGTCCATGAACTCCTATAGCAGAGCTCCTAAGAGCTCTGTTGTAAAACTTACTGAAATTTCAATGTTCTCATTTTCCTTAAATTTAAAAAAATATCTTTTTAAGACAACAAATTCTGTTATCCTGTGCTAAGTTGAGTAGACTTTACAGAAAACACTTTTACCTCAATAAAATATGTTGAAGGCTGATGTCTACTAAAAGATCAAGAAATAAATCTTAGATCCTACCTCAGTACTATGGGATGTTGTGCCTATCTGGATTTAAAAACAGGTAATCAATCGTGACAGACTTTCTATGTCTGATTCATCTTCTTACAGGTCTTTACTTTATTGCTTCATATATTCCAGAATTTCCATGAACATTGTGAGTATATTTACCTTGGTTTCCCCACCATACCACAAAATCGTAGAGGAAAAATTTTTAGGTTCTATTATATCCTCCAGAGTTTCTATTATGGAGGTTTAGTTAATACTTCTTGGCATTTTGATGCGTTTAATCATATTTAACTTGAAAAAAAAATCTCTCAGGACAAGCATAAATATTATAATCAAGTATCACTCAAATTATGGAGCTGAATTATGACCACAGTATTTCATATGATAGGAAACATTGAAATTTGGAGAATATCTATTTTTAACTCATCCTTTGACTTTTATACACCACATATCATGTTTCTAGCACTTAAAACTGCATTAAAACTTTAGAGGTTACCCTAGAAAATTTAATTACTGGGCATATCATGAATTTATATCTAGGGTCTAATTAAAATAATATAAATTAGAAAATGGTAATTTAGCACATGATACATTTTTCTGAAATTCACTTTTTTTCCAAAAAATTTATCCTTTTAAAGAAAATATTGACTGATACACCCTAGCTAGTAGACATTGTGTGATGAACAGATCCACTATGGGAAACAGGGAGCAGAACTTAAATTCAAGAAGTTTATGGTCCACTGTAATTTTTACATACATTTATAATAAATTTAAAGTACAAAAGAAAACAATCCATTTGGAATAATGTTTAAAAATATTTTAAATGAGTTGTGCTAAGCCATTGATCCCTTTCTTCTGGGATTTTCATGATGGAGCATGGGTTCAAGAAGAAGCAAATTTCATCTCTCCTCAAAATGTCTTCTGTATTTTGCAGTTATGCTAACGATGAGAAGTAATTTCACCAAAATATAACATTCAGAGTTCTAAACCTTCGTAGTTTTAAATGCATTGGCAACTAATATTTTTAATTTAGCAAGTGATTACTTTGTATCCTTTTACCAAAGCAGATGTGTCAAATGATGTATGAAAAAATTCTATGAATTTATGTCAGAATAGACAACACAATATCCATCCAGCATGTTACCTCTTCCAGTAATTTTGCTCAGCTAAAAAGTGTGAGAAATTGTATTTTATTAAATAATTAATCCACCAAATTTACAGAAAAGAGTTGCTTTAGCAAGTCATCTTTGGCATGTAACTATTATCAGAAACCAAAATCACCAGTAATTTTATTTAAGGTCTGATAGAGTATTTGGCACTAGAATTTCTCTTAAAGTAAAATCTTTTTCCCAGTTTCCTGTTGCTTAATGTTACTGCCATCACTGTTTAATTTGTCTTCAGTTTATATTCAAGTTTTAAAATGTCCATATTAAATGCATTGCTTTCATTCTATCAGGTACGTGGACAACTTCTTGAAATCCTTCTATTTTAGGTCAGTTGCTGGCCACTTACTTTTGGGAGAGATCGATTTGCATGTTTCTTTTGCCTTTCTTGAACTATCATCAGTAGGAGACATTGACAATATGAGTTATGATTTCACAGCCTCCTGATAACTATAATCTTAGATACTTCCTTAAAGTGAAATATTTCCTTCATATGAAATATACATTATTTAATTAGGTGATTCATCTAAACTATATTTGCTAATCTGGTTCCCTTTATCACCCTACAAGAAGGATCTCAGCCTTATTTACTCCTGTAGGCTAAAACTGCTATACTCTCTTGATTTGCTGGTTTATTGTTGTTGTTGTTTTGTTTTTTGCTTTTTTTTTCCCCCTGAGCTAGCATGCTTGAGTTTGCTACCTCTTCTTTTTAGGAAATAGAAAATTGGTATAAAATTAAGTGTTTTCCCTTGTGTCTCTAAATAATTATCACAGTTTCTAATAATTTATGCAAGAATTAAGTGATTCTTCTTGGAATCCTGAACTCATAAAACATCATTATACATCAATTAATTATCCAAACACATGTGATATATAAACATAATCTTGCCAGTTTAGTTTGTACTTTGTTTGAACATGTCTCCTTTTAGTCTTAGGCAAAAAACCAAGAACCTGCATTTTAAAGAAAGACCAAAAAAGACCAAAAACAAACAAACAAACAAACATAATTGCATAATTGTCAGTTTGCTTTGCATTTCTCCTGACTTTCCTGCCCTTTTTTATTGTTAACACTTCTACCTTAATTGATTGAATCTTTTAATTTACATTTGCCATACGCAACTATCCTAAACAATTGGCTTTAGAGTAGGTGCTCATTTTACTTATTTACTATCCTGTGATTTCTGAAATTTATTTCTTTATCTTAAACCAATGTGAGCCTTTATTCTCCTCTAACATGCATTTTTCTTTCACTTTTTGAGGTGACAATGATGAATGTATAATTCATCCAAAGATTGTGTTTTTATACTTTTTTGAAGCATTATTCTAGGGATTATAAATGAATTTGGCACTCACTTTAGTTATAATTTCACTATTTACTAGTATGTAATATGGAAGAGGCAGGTAAAATCAGGTTCAAAAACTGGCAAAGCTTTAGGGCAAATTTCACCCATAAAATTGTTTATATGGATTATATAATTTTCTTCATGTTTGTTGGAGAGTCTTGAAACAGAATACACGTGCAGGGCTGTGGCATGGCCTGGGCATGGTTGAACTAAGAATGAGGAGACACCTCAGGGGGCAAGATAGGCCACAGCTGAGGCCACCTAGAGACTTCCTGGATAGTTATCCTTAATTAGCATCATCTGTTGCTTTGAGGAGTCCTTGAACCCCTCCCAAGATCCTGCTTAGGTTTCCTCCATTGCCCACTCAAGTCCTTGCTTCTGATTAAATATGGGCTGCCCAGGGTTAGTCAGCCGGCTGGCTAGCAGAGTTACGAGCTCTGTCGAGGATTTCACTTCTCCTGCAGCCCTAAAGACCATGTTGTGTGTCTCATTCCTTTGATCCTTCATTGTGAACCCATTTGGGGAACTGGGGTCTAGGTACAAACCCAAATATATGTTAATTTTTTTTCTTAAAGACGGAGTCTAAATCCAGCTCCATTTGCTTATAGCACATTGATGTCACATATTTATATCCTTCCTGGCCTTTGTAGGCCTCTAAACTTGCAATTCTCTGAAATAGAAGAGGTCTAGGTTTCACAGAAACATAGAAAGGCAATAAACTTCATGATATCTTACAATATGTTTAATTCTGTCACTGATTTCTTATTAAATATTAGGCTATGAAAGCAAGATATTGGGGCATTAAATGTGGACAATGTAAGCCCCACTTGCCTAAAGAGAGGCACTGAATGATCTCATTTAATTTGAGAAAAGTTAGATAAAGAAATTCTGCAAATGAAATTAAGTGCTGTGCCTCATGGAATGAGTTCAGGGCTTCTAAGGAAAGATGTAAGTGCAGGAGACAGCAAATAACAGGTAGTATCTTCAACTGAGCTGTAATTTTGAGTCATTAGTTGGCAGAAGATATTGAAAAGAAGGCCTAAAACGATCTAAACAGAGTCTAAGAAGAAAATACGTAATTATCAACTAGTGATTTCTTACTATTTTTCTTTTTTTTGAAATTATGTATTATTTCTACCCTCTTTCTGTTGTTTTTTTCTTTAAATAAAAAAAAGAAAGAAAATGATCTAAACCTGAGGAATCTGAAAATTGTACCTGTTAACAGAGCTTTCAAAAATTCAAACTGCAATAAAAATGTTAGATTTACATTTTTATTTTCCATTGGTCAAGTAATTTTAATCTCCTGTTCCATGAATATCTTCCAAAAAATCCATATGTATATTTTGGTGAAATCCCTAAATAGACTTTGCTGCTGCTGCTGTTAAATGATCTTGTATTTTCTTTTTTTTTCTTTTCTTTTTTTTATAATTGCCTCCATCCTCTTTTGACATTTTCTGATCTATCATTAATTTGACACTTTTTTTGATCTCTGCAAGAAAGAAATTAGGTTCCACTGAAGTATCCGTCTCTTTCACTTATCTTATTTTGATACCTGTCCTGAAAATATGGTTGTGATATCGTAGGTAGAGGCTGTAAACGGGCAAAACAAAGGTGACTGCAGTGCTACAGGTGAAAATGCCTGCAGTGTGCATTTTCACCATCATTACCTGCTGTTTAATGCAGTCATTATGTGGCCCTCATTGAAACAGTTTCATCCCATTAGTCTTTTTCTATTGTATTTATTTAAGTCACGTTTTTCTAAAATATTTTGGTATTGTAATAATTTCAGGCATGACATATATTTTCCTGCCTTTCACTTCTGGCTTTTATGAATGTGTCAAAAAATAACCTTGGTTTAATTCACTTGTTAGATCTAACATGTTGAGTGGAGCACAAAACAGAAAAACATACCGTCTGAATTTAAGGTCTGACTCTGAAACCTGGTAGTTTAAGCTTCTTTTAGACGTATTCCCTACATTAAATGATCTTCTACTTTCACATCAGTTCACTGGAGGTCAAAGTCCATAACCCACGGGGTTGTGAACACTAAATGAAATAACAGGTGCAGGAGATCTTTGTAAATGGCTGGTCCTTATGTTAGGCATCAATATTAATAATAATTGAAATTATATGGAGATTTAGGAATTATATGGCAGTTGAATCTGTGTAAATGAGACTTGTGCATATTGGCTCAGTGCCCCAACTAATTACAATAAGGCAATAAATGAGATTATTCTGCTAGATTCAAATGACTGAACTAACTTGTCTGGACAGGCTGATATTGGCACTAATTAAAGCTCTTTTTATTGCTTTATTGTGTATGACTTACAAAGAGATAGCCAGGCACCTTCAAGTTCACTTTTAAAACAAATTTATGATTGATAGCACTCTGAAAAATACTTTTAGTGTTTAATTTTGAAGTATGTAAAAATATTTTATAAATAATATGTGAAACTAATTAAAATGATGTAAGTTATTCAGCATGCCTAGAAAATCCCTAGTGGCATTACGTTTTTAATTAAAATATGAATACCATGCTCTAAATTCCACAGTTTAAAGTTTCAATTTGACGAGATTTAGAAATGAATGTAACATGTAAACATCATACCAAGAAACATATTATTTTTATTTCCATCACTCCAGGAATTACCCCAGTGTCCTTTCACAGTTAATACTCCTCTGTGCAACCACTGCAATTATTCTTCTAATAATACATGAACATTATTTGAGCTTCATATAATGAAATAATAAAAATATGACCATTTTATGTGGCTTATTTTATTTAACAAAATGTTTTGTTGATTCATCAATGTAGTTTTACACACTCATTATTTATTTGTTTTTGCTCATTGCTAAGTAATGCACTCAATAGAATATGTCACAGTATGTTTATTTACTGTCACATCAATTGTACAATTTTACAATTCAAGTTTGGGTAAAGTTTGAAAATATCTCTTAATAAACATATATTCCATTTCTTTTGCCTAAATACCAATGCATGGTATCAGCACGATAAATGATAAATGAAAGTTTTATAAGAAATTACCAAAATGTTTTTTGAAATATTTGTATTATTTAACATATGTGTCAATAATAAGTGTCTCAGGTTCTGATGTACTCATGGAAATTTGATATAGTCTTAGCCAATTGATTCTTGGCTATTTCAGTGGATGTTCTATAGTACCTCATTTTTGTTTTGATGTTCATTGCTGACTGGCAATTTTGAATACATTTTTATGTTATTAAGCACTCATGTATTCTCTTTAGTAAAGTTTATTTGCTTATATTTGCAATTGAGTACTTTATATTTTTAAACATTTATTTGTAGAAATCCTTTACATACACCAAACATAAACCTTTTGTTAAATACATGCATTTATTTGCATGTATTTGAGATGTAGATGAGAATACATCTCCCAGGATGCATTATTTTTCATTCTCTTAAGAATAGGTTTTGAAAAAGTGGTTAGTTTTCTTTTATCATTTATTTTATGGTTCTTATCTGAGTGTTCCCTCTGAAAAAGTTTTGCTCTTTTTAGGTAGCAAAAATATTCTTTTCACATAATAGATATAGCTTTCATCTTTACATCCATGATTCATTTCAAATTAAAATTTGGGAATTAACAGTGAATATGTTGTAATCCTATTCGACCTAGTTTATCCAGTAATAGCTTTATGAAGACTACCCTGTTTTACTGAATTATCTTGGGATTATTTTGTATTTTTTTATTTTTAGGTGAGGTCTCATTATATAGTTTAGGCTGTTGTCTAGGCTGATCTCAAACTCGTGACAGCCCTTCTGCTTGAGCATCCCAAGTGCTGAGATTACCGGCATGTGCCGCCACACATGGCAGGGTATTTACTGAAATTTAACTGTTTCTGGACCCTCTCATCCTTTTATTGAGTTGTTTGGTATGTATGCCAAATTACATCATTATAAATAATAACTATGTTCAATATGAAATCAGGTAGTAGAAATACTTCAACAAGGTTTTTTATTATTGTTCTGGCTATACTTTTTAATTAAGAATATAAATTCTATAGTAAATTTAAAGAACATAAATTTTATAGTAAATTTAAATGTGTGAAAATCTGCAAAAATTTTTTGAGAGTTTAGTTAGGGTGACACTGAAACTATATGCTAATTTTAGGATACTGACCCTTTAATAACAATTCTTTTAATTCATGAATAATATGAATATATATTTATATTTCTGTATTTAGTCTCTGGTTTTTCTTATCAATGCTTTGCTGTTGTGAGTTTTTAGAGGTCTTGTAATACTTCTAGTAATTTTATTTCAACTATTTGTTTTTATATTCTATTATAAGCTAAAAATTTTCTTAATTACACATTATCTTATTATGTGTTGTTGGTATGTATTATAATAATGTGTTTTTATATATTGCATTAGTTTCCCACCATTGTGTAACAAGTCACAACAAACTTAGTAGCTTAAAACAATATCCATTTTTTATATTTCTGTTCAATAGATTATGTAACAAGTCTCTAATAAATGAGTGAATTTCCCAGGTGTATAACAGTTCTCACAGTTTGGATAATATGAGGTCATGATTGCATAAATGGCAGGCTTACATAAAATGGTGTGCTATAATCATAATTAATCTTCTGTCTGTGATTACAGTGCTTAGTTTTCACTAACATTTCATCTGGACTTCTTGCAGAATGATAATATTTGCTTACTACATAGCATTTGTAGTATAGAGATCAATGTCTTCAATCAGCACACCATCACAGAAAGGAATACTTACATTTTTTTAAATAAAATAGCCCAAAGCTATGACATTTATGAAAATATAATTATAACATTACATAAAGATTTATTTCTGTCTAATTGTGTACATAGCACTGTGCTCAACATGTCTCAGAACAAATGTAGTGCTATTATTATATGCCTAATTAATTCTTCTCCTTAGCAGTTATGGACACTAAAACTTAAGATATTAGCACTATTGTAATTCAGACAGTCTCTTTCTAAAGAAAAGCTCCTAGATGCTACATTGTACCATTACACGTATTTTGATAGTGAGTTAGATTCTTCTAATTACTTCTTATTGGTAAAGTCTACAGGAATAGATTGCTTCAAAGACAATAAAAGTAAAACAAAAAGATGAAAATTTTTCTCCTCGCCATATAGGAAGTGACTAGATAGACAGTGATACATTCTTTGTCCTTCTGAAAGCTAACATGAATTACTGCAATGGGTAACTTAGATAGAATTTCACGTTGTTTGGTTTCTAAAAAGTCAGATTATAATCTTAACATTTCATTGATCTACAATGAGGATTTAGCTGAGAAACATTGCTTAAAAACCTGTCTATATTTTACTTAATCTATCTCTGCTTTTAACATTCCCTGAAATGATAGATCCTCTTTCTCTATAGAACTCTAAATGTAACAGCTACATACTGCGTTGGAGATTTGAAGAGGGCAGTAGACTACAGGCAACCATTTCTTTCACTTAATAAGGTAGTCATGGGGTTGAGGAACACACACCTATGATGAAGGATAGAAAGGGCAGTAATTTCCCACTGTTGAAAAACAATGATAATTTCTTCTTTGTGTTGTAAAACTTCTTCTGATTATTATGGTTTAGATTTAGAATGTGCCTCAAAAACCTCGTATGTTTATATACAGGGCTGAAACTTTTAAAAACTGAAGAAAAATAGATCTCTTCTACTTTAATTTGTAGGTATTGGGTAAGGTGTTTCATTGACGAGAAAGTGACTGTGATGCCATAAAACCAGCATGTGAGAAACACAGTGAAGCAATGTTTTTTATGCCACAAGTATCTCAGTGCTGTAGCCTGTGGGAAGGAGAGTAAAATTAGGGAACAACTCAGAAAGGGAGGAAAGTAGAATAAAGTTTTGATTACCCTTCAATGGTTTCATGTATTTATTGTGATATAACTAATACACATTGAATCGTTCATATCTAAAGTGTGAAGGTTTATAAATTTTGACACACATGCATGTCTATGAAACCATCATGGTAATCAAGATAATAAAAAAACTCGTCTGCACCAAAATATTGTTTAATTTCTTCATCAAACTCTCTTGTGTGTTCTCTGGTATCTTTTACTTATTATGATTACTTTAAATTCATCTGAAAGTTTATCTTCTAACTGTTGAGAAGTATTCCACTGTAAGTATTTGCACCAGTTTCTCCAATCTACTTAGCTGTGAATGGACTTTTAGGTTGTATTTTGTTTTGACAATTAGAAATGAGGCTGCTATGACTTCTAATATTCAGGACTTTATATGGACATACATTTGCATTTCTCTTGGGAGTGAAGTGGCTAGCTTATACAAACATGTATTTAATTTAAAAAAAATTAATAAACTTTTTTCAGGTAATTAGGATTTTAAGGAAAAATTAAATAAAATGCCTATAGAGCATCTACAAACTATCTGAACTATCTCTTCCTTGTTACATTTTTATTTTTAACATCTATCATTAATATAACATATTTATTCCAGTTAATAAAGTGTCAATGCATTTTATTGACTAAAGTCTTTATAGTTCACATTAGCATTCACTTTGAAGCTATATATTTTATGGATTTTAACTAACACATAATGCTGTGTATTCACTATTGCAATATATAGAATTGGTTTCACTTTCCTAAAGTTCTTCCAAAGCTCTATTCATACATTCTGAATGCATTATTAAAGAGAAAATTAACAGAGAAATATTATACAAGGGAAAAATGTGATACTATGATTCTCTGCAACAGGAAGAAAAAGTGATCAGGAAAATGTCAGAAGGTGGAAAGATGGAGTCAAAGTAGCTCAGTGACCATCTATTATCTATCTGTCCCCCATATAGCTCATACAGCTGAATATGATAATAGGAACCAGGATCTGATCAGAAGAGGTGAGTCCCTGGGTGTGATCAGAAGAGGTGAGTCCCTGGGTGTGATCAGAGGAGGTGAGTCCCTGGGTGTGACCTGGTAGGGCATGTCTCCCCTTCAGGGTCCTCTCTTCTCATTCTGCTTCTCCAGCATCATGAAGGAAACAGCATTTCTTCCACCTTCCTCTCTGTCATGCCATCTTGACTTGAAAATAGCTAAACATGGACTACAATGTGAGCCAAAATAAACCTCTTCTTTAAATTGTGGGTTTACCTCTAGGATTGTTTTAATGAGGAGAAAGTGACTAATCGTATTCATGCCTATTTCCTATTTTGTTTGTATACTTGTGCATGTAAACGCAAATATTAAAGAGGTGTCTTTGTTTTCTTTCTTTGTGATTTAATGTTAACAGAGTGAATTTCAGTTCATTTGTAGTGCTAAATTTCTATTCAGTTATATAATTTACAGACTGATAGCAGAAGAGTAAGCATTACTCAAAAAACTTTACCTTCCTTTCTGGGGAGGAAATTCCTATGTTTCTGTTTGCACACCGAATAGTTGTATCATGTTAGGCATAATTACAAACTTGCTATTTTATTTGGAGGTTAAATATGGTTTAAGGAAATAGGTCTTATGGTCAATTGATAAGGGGTGGATTATGATTGTTAATAGTGATATGTCAGTTTGAGTAAGATTGACCCTAGTAGATTAGTAAAGCTCTGTGGATGATGGACATGTAGGTAAGACCTGGATGCGTGTGGTACCATCCAACTCTTTGCCCTATATGGGTAAAAAAGAAAAGAAGGAAGTCTTTCATTTCTTTTTTTGGAGGAGCTCTAGTCTTCACCATTGTTTGTCTCAAGTTCCTTCAAGGCTCCAGTGCAAACACTTCAGCCTTGCAATGCAGACCTTTTGATTTTCTAAACAGGCTCGCGCAGGACTCTCCATTGAGTTCTAGGCCATTGAAATCTGACTGGAGCTTTTGGCTGTCCAGCCGGCAGACAGCCATTTGGCATTCATCCAGCAAACCTACAGTGGCCATTTTAAGCTTACCTAGTAAGTCTTTTATATAATCACATGTGTATTTTATTCTGAGTCTATTCCTCTTGTGAATTCTAATTAATACAGTAGCCATCACTGACAGTTTTGAAAATTGAAGCATGTCGCGTCCCTTTGTCTCTTTCCCGAGAGTGGGAAGTGAAGTGTTAAATCACTGAACATTACATGTAGCACATTACCTAGGCAAGACTCAAGCATGGAACTGGTTGCTTCTCCTTGGAAATACACCTTCAGGCTGATTGGAACACACAGATCATTACTACACAAACAACATTTCAAAAGCCTACTTTCACCAGGGTGCACTGCTGGAAAACAGTAATATTTCACAAAGAAATAAATTTGTTAAATGGTTTGAAACAAATTATTCTAGACAGAGAGTACCAGAGTCTGCATTTTACACTGTGAAATTCTAGGGTAGGCCATGATTATACATGAGGACATGGGGTTAGATACAATCAGATTTGAATGCCTGAATTATGACTTCATGAGATATTTTGAAAGATGTTGAGACAACTTATGTTCCACCAGATTATCTCCTTTCCTGGTTTGTCACAGTGCTGTCTCAAAACTCAGAGAGGCTGATTGCTTCAAGTTAATTTTCAGATGTTTGAAGTGAATGTGCTATTTTCTATGAACTTTCTTATCAGTTTGTGGCACCTTTTATTAGCCAAGGCATTGAGAGAAAAATGACTTGGGTAGGAAGGAAGAAGGCAAGAAACAATGTAATATTTATTTATTGGTTTGTTTGTATTTTTGTGTTTTGACAGGGTCTTGCCATGCAGTCCACTTTGGCCTTGAACTTGCCTCTTGGTGATCCTCCTGCCTCAGCCTCCCAAGTACTGGGATTACGGACATGAAACAATATAATTTCTTAGATGGAAATATCTGAAAAAATCAGGTCTGAGAAAATATTAATGGCAACCAGGTGGTAGTAAAAGGGCATCAGATAACCAGAATTTAGGTAAATAAAGTCTCCAGAAAAGAAAGAAAAAGCTAGAGAAAGGGAGGTGTCATTAAACGACAAGCTGTGCCTGTCAGAGGATTGAATGGATCTGTTGTAGCCATAGACTCAGTTTTATCTGAAAAGAAAAAAAGACTAGCATGATGCATACATTCTGATCAATAACATTCTGATGCCTCTGTTCATGATCATTCATCTCTGTTCCACCCCAACACTGTCTCCATCCAACTGTATCACATATTTCCGGAATATTGGGGTATAGCAGCAGAAAGTGACAGAGCAGGACATAATTACAAGATATTTGTAGCAGATGCTGACCGTGGCTGGTTCACACCCCTTACATCCTTCAGGCTGACTGGTAACTGTCAGTAGCTGTATCTGTGTTGAGCTCCCCCCCGCCCGCCAAAACTGCAAGTATCAAGAAATTAACTTTCCTCTCCCTCCTTCTTAGCTTTCCCTAAACAATGACTCTCTGGCTGCTTGCATTTGAAATAGGTATTTTGTGTATATCCCAGAATTTTCTCAAGAATTTCAGCTCCTGTAGCCCACAGAAGTGAGGGCTCCCTAGGGGACTCTATCCATTGGCTTCCCTTCCTAAGACACTTTCCATTCCCCTGCCACAGCTACCGAATTTCCGAAACAGGTTATTGCTCACTAGAATACACATCCCCAATTTTGTCCAAAGGAGGAACATAGACAATGTACAAGAAAAAAAACATCAAAAAATTAACATATTACCAATATCTGGGGTATAATTATACCTACCTTTTTCTTTTTTCTTTTTTTTTTTTTTGAGATGGGGTAAGATTCACTCGTTAGGTATGCCATTTTTATCAGTTAACTTTCTTGTTCCTGGGACTAATTGACTTACAAATGTGTATCTGACTTACAAATGGTGTATCTGACTCACTGAGGTTTCAGTCTGTGATCAGCTGGCTCTGATGCAGGAATACCACGGCTCTGAAACCAAGCTGTTCACTTCATGGTGACTGAAAAGCAGAGTACAAGGCCAAAGTGCCAGTAAGAGAGATACCTTTTGTTACAGTTAATTTCTAGATGTTTCCCACAAACCTCATGAGCTCAGAGGTAGGTTTTTGGAGCTGGCTGGATCTAAGGTATGTGATTTTGAGATTATCGTGTGTGGTACTAAATTAGTCCACAGGTTGGAATGAGCATAGTTCTAGGCATAGGTAGCGCTAGTCAGTAGGCTTATGTCTTGGATGGGGTATAAAAGGAGAGAGAGAACTAGCTTGCTGCTGCTTCTTGCTGCCTTGCTGTTTACCATCTGCTTGCCTTGGGCTCATTCTCCTCCTGATGTGTCTCTGCTGGGCCACCCTGCTTTAGAGCCTACTGATTATGGACTGAAACTTCTACACACTATGAGCTGAAACAAACATTTCCTCCTTTGACTTGGAGCATCCTGTATTTTGTGTCAGCAATAAGAAAGGTAACTAAGACTCCTTCAATGGCACACCCTCAGTGAGCCATCTCTTCCAAATAAGTCCCACCATATCACTTTCAGATGAACATGGCATGAGTGAGTCAATCCACAGATGAATATAGTGCTACTTGTAGTCCAATCACCTCTCCAGAAAGCTCTTACTACAGTCAAGTTAAGATTAAGAATCACTGTACACTTTTTAAGACCCATGGACCCTGAGGTTTTGGTTAGATTTAACAGAAAATTAATGAGTAGTTATTATATAGCAGATGCTATGGTTATACATGGTATTAACTTGAGAAGTTTAAAAGTTTAACTAAGAGACTCAGCAGGGAGCTGGAGTTCTTTGTAAATATCTTCATCCTGTGCAAAAGGGCAAGGAAACTTTTGTGAGTGCTACACCCCCAGGGGAAGGCATTGTGTACAACATATAAAGGAGGGAAAGAGGCTTTTTCTTCTCCTCTTTTTGCTCTGGCTGCTTTTGCTGGATGCTACCTTGAAGTGTTGCCTCTGTGCCATGCCACCTTGCCTTGGAGCCAGGTGATTATGGACTGAAACCTCCACAACCAGTGAGCTAAATAAACCTTTCCTTCCTTTATTTTGGGTGCCAAGTATTTTGTCCCAGCAAAGAGAGAAAAGTAACTAAGAAAGCAGGTATTTTACTACATCATTAGTATATTTTTATAGTTTCACTACATTCTAATTTCAAAAGTGTCTCACTGTAATTTCTTCTGTTTATAATGTTTTCCTTGATGGGTTTCAACAGTCAGGGAAGGAATCACATTATGATGGTAGCCAAAAGAATTATGTGTGTGTGTGTGTGTGTGTGTGTGTGTGTGTGTGCATGTGTGTGTGTGTGTGTGTGTGTGTGTTTGTGTGTGTTGTTTTCACATTAACAAGCTTCCAAAATTCCCTTTTGAAAATTTGCATAAGTCAAACAGTTTGTGGCAGGGTTGATTTGATTGTTTCAACGAACAGAAAATTTATCATGCAGAAACTTTATCTTGCAGAAACTTTATCTTTATCATGCAACATCTACCATTTAGTATCTCCCTCTACCCCTTGCTTTGCTTCCAAAGTGTTTGGTGTTCAGGCTACTGAAGCCATCTGAAGGTGCCATTTCCTTCTCTTGTGTACCAGTAATGGTTTAGCTTCCAGTAACAGAAGGTGTCTCAAAGCTGCTGAAACAATACAGTCTTGGGTTATCTCATATAGCAAAAACTCTAGAAATCAATCATTTTAGAGGTTGGAATAAACGCTTATGTTATTATCAAGTTCCCAGTGTTTTTCATGTTTGTTTCTTTCTTTTTACCCACTCTGCCAAACATAGGTTGTTGAAAATGTTGCTCCATTTGGACACAGAATGGCTGCTAGAATACCTTAAATGCAACATGCTAAATGGCAAGGAAAGAAAGGAGTGCTCAGACAAGACTTTCTGTTTCTTTAGAGAGAAAACCCTTAGGTAAAAGTACAAGCAAATGGACTATCATTGGTTTACGTGGCCACATTAGATGACTCCCTGACAAAGATGACTTACTGAGTACATCAGTCACAATTCATTTTCGCAGTTTCAGTAAAAATATAGAGGTAAACTAGACACAATGGTGGATTCCTGTAGTCCTAGTTACTAGAAAGATTGAGGAAGGAATACTTGAGCCTAGGCATGAAGGTGACACTGGATACTGTAGCATGCATCATTTTGAATGAATTCATGAAATAGGAAGGCATTCTTTTGACAAGTATAAAGGAAGAGATGGCTGGTAGATGTAATCAACAGTATCTACCATGCTGTAGTGCTTTTTGACGACAACCAAAATGCTGCTCTAGAGTAACATTGCACCCTTGATTAATGAGAATTCTTCTCTGTTTCCTTTTGGATTTATTCTTTCATGCATGTTAAATCCATGCTTATTGTGTTTCTACTATTTACATATTATTTTCTTTGAAAATTTCTTGTATTTATAAGAACCTTTCTTTATTACACAGGAGTTCATTGTTATGGATTGAAAAAGAGAGAGAAGATTTGTGCTACTAATACTGAGAGATTTTTAACTGCACCAAACCCATATGATGAATTGCTTCTCAACTTGCATTTTTTTGTGTAACCCTTCCCAGTCCAGTATAAAATTTTCATAATCTCCACAGAAATATCTGAACCATCATGTGAGTGCAATTAATAATCTTTATGATACTCATGTATATAGACATCTACCTACTTCTACCCTTGTTTTATGGGTTTCTTTCCTCTTATTCAGAATTTTGAACTTATCTTTGTATAACTTCATCCTTTATAAGAATTGTGACGTAAAGAGCAAATTGAAAAGCACAAAATTTTTCTATCTTCACTTTCCTGACATCAATTATCATCTCTTTTTTGTAGTATGCACATTAATTTTTAAAGCAATGTAAAAAAATAAAATGTAAAACATGTTCAAGGACAACTTTCCAATAGTCAAATTTATTTAAAATCAAGGAGGCATAATTTATCCTGCATCGATAATATAATGTCCAAATTATCAAGGCCCTACAATTCAGGCTTATTTGTGTCCTGAATTTTTTACTGAATGGATAAGAATACAAATTGTGTACTCTATTTTTAATTATCCTTAAGATGGTTAAAAAGTCTACAAAGTATAATAACAACTTCCGTATTGCTCTTAATTCTAGAAAATCTTCTGATAGCCCATCTTTTTCCTTCCTATACTTGATCAACCTGCACAGTGTCTTCCTTATTTTCCACTGTCTTAACAATCACATTTATCCTTAGAACTTCAGAGGTATCAAAATACTGATGACTATCAAATATTTCCACTCCACTTAAATGTCTCTTGATTAATAACTGAAAAGTTATTCTTAATTCACTTTACTTACATTATAGTTACCTTAATCAGAGACCCTAAATTGAACACAGCATCTTTTTTGTTAAATATACTCCTTAATGCTACCTCTTTTTTCAGAGCAATAAACCATCAGTCCCTCAGTTTTTAATGCAATAAATGAATTAATTATATTTGATTTCTTACTTTCCTTAGTCTTTCACCTTTTTTGTTTGTTTTTTCTTATGATATATAGCATGATGTTTGGTATATGTGTACAGTGTGGAATGACCAAGTCTAATTTTAATTTTTATGTATGGGTTGCACCCTTATTTTTTGGAGTATGAACACATAAAAGCTATTCACCCAGCAATTTTCAAATATACAGTAGGTTAACCCTAGTCACCATCCGTACAGTGATCTCGTAAATTTATTTTACCTGCCTAACTGAAATTTGGTGAGCTTTAAGCAAAAATCCCCTCCTTTCCTCTATTTTAGTTACTTTCCTTTTTCTGGTACAAAATACTCAAACCCCACCTTTTACAGAAGTTTATTGTGGTTCACAGTTAGGTCCATAGTCTGATGGTACAAGGCCAGATGGCCTCGCAGAGGGACGTGGTGGACAGGAACAAAGTGGGATTAAAAATTCTGTGAATGCTGCAGCTGAGTACCATTCAGTGGAAAGGCAGACTTGCGTGGTACAACCTGACGTACTTTTTTCACTAATCCTGGCACCAAAGTCAAAACAACCTTGAAGATAAATGTTTTGAATCAACTCAGGAAACTGAGGCAGCCATGACAGAACAACTAAAGACACTCACAAAAGGGGACTTCAGGAACTGACTGCTTCACAATGTGGCATAACCAATGGGATAAGTGTGTTTCAAGCAAGGGAGGGGATTTAATGCCAATGTGTCTTTCACTGTAATAATTTTTATAACTTAGTCTGTGACCATATTTTTGATGTATCGTTGTATATACACCACCTTGTCTTTATTTGCTATTTGTTGAATATATTTCATAATATTATCCTGGTTATTCTGAATAATACTGCAATGAATATGCATCTTAGTTATTTATTATGTTGCAGAGGCAAAATGTGTGACACCCACAAGTTAAAGGAGGAAAAGCTTATTTTGGCACATGGTTCATAGAGATTTCAGTCCATAGTCAGCAGTTCCAAGGCAGGGTGGCATGGAGAGGCATATCAGGAGAAATAGTCCCTGGCAAAGCAGGCAGGAGACAACCAAGGAGCAGCCAGCCTGCCTTGTATCTCTCCCTTTATATCCCATCTACCTATAAACCAACTGCTTGATGCAACCCACACCCAAGGAAGAGCTTCCAATATCCACATCTAGAATTGTGCTAATTTCAATTAGTTGGCCAATTTATTACCACACCCTTAATCCTAGTATCACACCCTAGACCCAGCCAGCCCTCAATGCCCCACCTATAAGCACATGAGTTTTGGGGGGATATCTAGGCACAAGCCACAACAACAAGACAGTACCCATGTGTTTAATTTTTTTGCATACTAATTTCACATTAATCTGAAATATACACAGGACTGGAATTTCTAGATCACATGGCAATCCTATTTATTTTATTTTTTAAGGAAATTCCATACAGTTTTCCCTAATGGTTGTATTAATTTGCATTCCTAAAAATGATGCAGTAGTTTCTCTTTTCTCCACATCATCTCTAAGGTTACCTGTCCCATTTGATAATAGTCACTGTAGTAGTTGTAAGGTAATATATACCTCACTGTAGTATGAATTTGCATTTTCCTGTTGATTAGTGATGTTGAGTATTATTTCATATGTCTGTTGGCATTGTATGTCTTTTTCAAAAAAAATGAGTATTCAGCTCCTGTCTTAGTTACTTTTCTCTCGTGGCTGAGAAAAAATACTTGATGCCCTAAAGAAGGAAGGAAAGGTTTATTTAGCTTGAAGTTTTTGGAGGTTTCAGTCCATACTCAGCTGGCTCCAAGGCAGGGTGGCGTGCCTGAGGGTCAGCCATTCACGGTGGCTGTGGCAGATACCAAAAGTGACAAGAGCAAAAGGGAAAAAATGGAAAAGCACAACTCCCTTCCTTCCTTATATTTTATGCTGGTTACCTGCCCCTGGGTGGATGAAACAAACACATGGCCAATCCCAGTGCTAGACAACAAACCAATCGCAAACACTAGACTCAGCCCACCACCATGGCTGCATGAGGCTTTGGGGGACATGCAGACACAGAACCATAACAGCCCCTTAACTCATTTTTTAACCAGGTTGTTCTTTTTCTTACTGTTGAGTTGTTTGAGTTTCTTATATATTTTGGAAATTAAACCTTATGCGATACATGATTTACAAACATAACCTCCCATTCTGTGGGTTTTATCTTCAGTTTATTGGTTATTTCCTAAAATATACTCCTAAAAAGAAGCCTTTAATTTGACATAATCCCAATTGTCTATTTTTAAATTGTTGTTGCCTTTGCTTTTTTAAAAAATCATTTCCCAGACCACTGTCATGGAGCCTTTCTTGTATTTTCTTCTGGATGTTTTAAAGTATGGGTCTTTCTTATTTATTCCTTCACTCTTTATTCAAAAATATCCAACAGCAATGAGTATATTTATAGTTTTTATTAGGTTAGTCTTCGCTTTCTAGTCTGCATTTGTAAGGGGAATTCTTGTAATTAAATTTACCTCTGCCTTATAAAATTGCTATATTCTAAGCACACATATGTGTGTACATGTATGTATGTGTGCAATGCATGTGTACATAAACATAGAAGGTGTGATTAGAAAGAGCAGAGTGAATGTTGCTGCTGACTGCCATTCAGTGGAAAGGCAGGCTGGCAAAAGCATTATTACAATGTCTCCTCACCTATCTTATTCACTGGATCTGACATTGCGCAACTCTGGGTCTTTCCAAAGTCAAGATGGCCATGAAAGGTAAAGATTTTGAATGGGTCCAGAACATCAAGGCAGCCACAACGGTGCTAATGAAGACACTCACAGAAAAGAACTTCCAGAACTGCTTCAGAAAATGGCAAAAGCAATGGAATAAAATGTAACTAAGGATATTTTGAGGGAGATTACTGGTGATGTGTTTTTTACTATAATAAAATTTTAAGAATTTGAAAAAAAATAAAGTATGGGTCTTATGTTTAATGCTTTAATGCATTCTGAGTTGATTCTTGTACCTGATGTGCATGAGATAGTTATATTTTTATTCTTATGTGTATGAGTGTTGTTCTGGCACCATTTGTTAAAGAGACTGTCTTTCCCACATTTTGTGTTCTTGGCAGCTTTATTAAAAACCAATTAACTATAAATGAATAAATTTATTCTTGGGCTCTTTATTTTGCTCCATTGTTCCATATATCTGTGTTTTCCACAATAACACTGCTGGATTTCTACAGCTGCATTGTATATTGTATTGTATTGTATTGTATTGTATTGTATTGTATTGTATTTTGAAGGTAGTAGAAATGCAGCAGAACAAGACAGAACAAAGCCAATTGAGACAGTGCAGTGAAATTTGGTACAGAACTTCACAGCAGGTTACCGGGATAACAGTAATAGATACCATAGTATATCTCATTATCTTCACAATAATTGTCTAGTCAATTAAGTATAGCAAAATCAAACCAAAGACAGAACATTATAAAATCAATCAAAAGAGAATATTGAATAGAGTAAAGCAAATAATCATAATGAAACAAAACTGAAAACTTGCTTTCAAAGGGAAAATAGAGGAGACCCCCATATTTGCTGTATTGCATACAGTCATCCTGCCAAGAGATGCTCAGACCTCTGTCCCCAGTTGCTAACGGGGGGAGGGTGCAGTTTGGGGGCGATGTTTGATTCCAAGCCTGCGCACTGGTAAGTTCAAGAGACACTACTGAGTCTCCTCCTGGCTCACGCCAGAGGAAGGCGCTTACCAAGATAGTGGGCGAATTGCTTCTTTATGCAGCCTCCTGGGTTCTGCCACGCTGCGTTTTATATTTTAAAATCAGGTAGTGTAATTCTTCCATCTTGATCATGATTGCTTTGGCTATTCAGCGTTTTGTGTGTTTTCATGGCAATTTTAGTATTCCTTTGCTACTTGTGTTAAAAAAAGTCATTAAACTTTTGATTAAAAGTGAATCAAATTGAATCTGTAGATACTTTTGTGTAGATAGGCATTTTAAAAATGTTAATTAATGATTGTGGGATGTTTTTCCATTTATATGTGTCTTAGATTTCTTTCAATAATCTTTCACAATCTTTCATTAAAATTATTCCTAAGTGGGTTTTTTTGTGTGTGTGTATCTAAATATTTTCCTTACTTATTTTTTTAAAGATAGTTGTTACAGTATCCACAAATAGCATTGGATTTTATGTATTGATTTTATTTCCTACAACATTTTTATATTCATGTACTAATCCTAATAGTTTTTAAGGAAATCTCTAGTTTTACTTGTATTTAAAATAGTTTAATCTTTAAGCAAAGATAATTTCAGCTCTTCATTTCTGATTCTGATGTCTTCATTTTTTTAAAAACTCCTTTCATTAGAACTTCTCAAACTAAAAGAGTGGTGAGAGTAAGCACGCTTGTTTTCTTCCTGACTTTACAGGGAAAGATTTCCGCTTGTCATGCTTGAGTAAGGTGCTGGTTGTGACTGTATCATGTATTCATTGTGTTGAGGCATATTCCTCATATACCTAATTTGTGGAACGTTAAAATATTTTGGTTTATCAAATATCTTTTATGCAATTATTAAGATGACATTTCTTTTCTCTTATTCTGTTATTGTAGTATATGACATTTATTTATTAATGACAAAAACTAGCACCTTCCTGCCATGTGTAAGATCCTGAGTTTGAGTCCCAGTACAAAAACAAAACAAAACAAAAATGATAAATTCCCAAATTGTCAGAAGGAAGATTCCTTGAAAGTGTTGCTACAGTCAATTTGTTAGTGTTCTGTTGAGAACTTTAGCATCCATACTCAACAAAGATATTGGCCTAAATTTTCTTTTTTAAAATATTTTTTCTCTGACTTTAGCATTAAGATAATTTTTACCTATGAGACAAGTTTGGAAGTATCCTATCTTCTAAACATCCAGAAGTGTTTGAAAGTAGTTCTTACTAGCTCTTCTAGAAATGTTTGGCAGAATTTGTATTAATTATTGTTACTCTCCTATTATGTTGTTTTGAAATTCTGTGAGTTTTTTCTTATTTATAATTAAAAAAATGTGTGTTTTTTATTTTAAAATGAAAAAAAGACAAGAATGATGATACAGAATTTCAAAACAAAGTAATAAGAGATTAACAATGTCTAATATTTGCATATTATTATCTTCAAAATAGTTGCTCGAATTACAAAATATAGGCATGAAAAAATTATCAAACAATGAAAGTGCAAGCCATTCTTTTTGATGAATTAACAGAGCTTATTAGTGCAATTATCTTGTGTGTGTGTATATATATATAATATATACATATATATGTACATGCATATATATACATAATATATACATATATATATATGTACATGTATATATATTCCTTTCCCTCATTGCAGTTGCAGTTGTTCTTTCTTTTTGAGAAGTTTCTTCCCCTTTCACTTTCACAATGTCTATTGTACATTTTGGATACTATTTACTCTTTCAGTTTTTTATACTAGGGGACAGTACAATGTTTACACATGCAAGTCTGATTTATTTCACTTATGAGTATGGAGTTGTATCCATTTACATATAAAAGACTGGAGTTTATCCTTCTTTAAAACTGAGTAGTTCTCCATGATATAAATCATGGTGCTATAAACATGGGTGCTCAAATATTTCTGTGATATGATGTTTTCAGTTCTTCTGGGAAAATACCCAGAGGTAGAATACTGGATCGAATAGAATGTTCAAACCTAGTTTTTTGAGGAATATCTACACTTGTTTCCAGTGGTTGCACAAGTCTACACTCCCATCAACAGTGGAAAAATATTCCTTTTTCCCCACAGCCCCTCCAGCATCTGTTATAGGTTGATTTCTTGATGATAGCCATTGTTTCAGGAGTGAAATGGAATCTCAGTGTTGTTTTAATTTGCATCTCTTGACTGACCAGTGATGTTGAACATTTTCTCATGTATTTATTTGTCATTTGTATTTCCTCATATGAGAAGTGGATATTCATCTCATATGCCCATTTTTGGATTTGGTCTTTGAATTTGGGGGTCCTGAGTTTTTTCAATTATTTGTATGTTCTAGATAGAAGTCTCTTGTCAGTGGGCTAGAATTTTTTCCCATTATGTGGGTTGTCTTTTCACTCTGTTTCTTTTGATGTGCAAAAATTTTTTAATAAGATGAAATCCCAGTTGTTGATTCTTTGAAGTATTTCCCATGCTGTTTGCATTTTGTTCTTAAACTCCTATGTTCTCAAGATTCTACCTACCTTTTCTTTCTTTAAAATTTTATTTAAAAAGAAAAGAAAACAAAACAAAACAGAAAAAAAGGTAGCAACAATACAAAATTCCAAGGAAAAAAAAAAAGAAAAGAACAAACCTTTTCTTAAAGTAGATTTAATGTTCCTGTTTTAATATTTAGATCTTTAACCATTTAGACTTTAGTTTAGTTTATGATAATAGACATGTATCTAGTTTTATTCTTTAGGATGTAATAAACCATTTTTTTCAGCACCATTTATTAAAGATGTTATCTTTCTTCTAATGAACATGTTTGGCTCCTTTGTCAGAGATAGGTGGCTAAGTGTGCTTGTAGTTGTGTCTCTATCTGCTAATCTATTCCACTGAGCCTCAGCTCTGTTTTTTGTTTGTTTTTTTCCAGTACCATGTGGATTTTAACACAGTAACATTGTAGTATAATTTCAAATCAGGGATTGTGATGCATCTTTCCTTGACTTTGTTTCCCATAATTATCTTTGCTCTTTTGGATCTCTTCTGCTTCCACCATGAATTTTAGGAATGTTTTCTCCAGATCTGTGAGGTATGTTAATGGTATTTTGATTGGGATTGCATTAAATATGTATAATAGTTCTTGTAATATGGACATTTTCACAACCTTGAGTCTTCCTATCCATGAGCAAAGGATACCTTTCTATTTTGATATCCTCTTCAATTTCCTTTTCCAAAGCACTGTGATTTCCAATACATACATCTTTTACATTCTTTGCTAGATTGAGTCTTAAATATTTAATTTTTTTGGATTTTATTGTGAAAGATATTGTTTTACTAATTTTTTCTCAGTGAGTTTGTTGTTTGCATATAAGAATGCTATTAATTTTTGAGTGTTGACTTTGAATGCAGCTGCACTACTGCATTTGCTTATTAACTCTAGTGGTGGAGTTTTGGGGAGTGTTATGGTTTGTGTCTAGGTGTCCCCCCAAGCCTCAGGCAGTCAGAGAGGTGGCTGAATCTAGCGTTTGTGATTGGTTTGTTGTCTAGCACTAGGATTGGCAATGTGAGTGCTGCACTTGTCTAGGGGCAAAGACAACAAAATGTAATGGCAAGAAAAAGGTATGTTTTTCCCACTTTTGCCCTGTTTTCTCTTGCTGTCTGTAGTGGCCATGAATGACTGCCCCTCAGTCATGCCACCCTGCCTTGGAGCCAGCTGAATAAGGCCTGAAACCTCCAAAATTGTAAAAAATAAACCTTTCCTTTCCTAATTTTGGGCATCAGGTATTTTATCTCAGCAACAAGAGAAAAGTAACCAAAACAGATTATCTATATAGATTATCATGTCATGTGCAAATAATGATACTTGCTATTCTTTATTTCCTATCCTTATTCACTTTATTTCTCTGCCTTATCTGATTGTTCTGGCTGACATTTCCAGAACTATGTTGAATAAAAATAATGATAGTGGATGTTCTTGTCTTTTTCGTGATTTTAGAGTAAAAGCATTCAGTTTTTGTCTGTTTAGCATGATGTTGCCTGTTGTTTTGTCATAGATGACTATATCAGATTGAGCTATAGACCACATATTCTCATTTTCTCTAGGGTTTTAATCTCAAATGAGTGTTGAAATTTATCAAAAGCTTTTTCTACATCTATTGAGATGATCATGTGACTTTTGGCTTACACTGTTGATTTGGTGTATTACGTTTATTGATTTGTGTATGTTGAACCATCCCTGCATCCCTTGGATGAATCATACTTGGTCATGGTATATAATCTTCTTGATGATTTGCTAGTATTGTTTGCTAGTATTGTTGCTAGTTCTGTTTGCTAGTATTTTATTAAAGATTTTTGTATCTGTGTTCAATAGGGAGGGTGGCCTGTGGTTGGCTTTTTTGGTTGGGTCTTTTGTGTGTATTTATAATTTATTTATTTCTCTTAGGTTATCCAGTCAATTGGTATATCATTTTTCACAATTGTCTCTGATAGGTTTTTTTTTTATTTCTGTATCATTGAATACAATGTCTGCTCTTTTATTTCTGATTTTATTTATTTGGAACTTCTCTTTTAATGATCTCATGAAACATTTATCATTTTAATTTTTGGCTTATCTTTTCAAAACCCAGGTCTTAGTTTCACTTATCTTTTTCTAATGTTTCTTGAATATATAGAAATAAATCTATAAAAGTACACTGAACATCTCATTCAACAGAAGAAATCAAGGAAAACATCTGTCTCATTTATTGCTGGACCTCTCATATCTCATGCTCTATGGTTTTGTGAAGGAATTAAACTTAAGGAAAGAATAGCAACATGTTGCCCAAACTCCCTCAGAATCATTATCCTGGTTTATTTCCAGTGTTTTAAGGATATATATATTTAGTGTGTGTGTGTGTGTGTGCTTTTCAGAGCTTCTCCTTACACCTTTATCAAAGTTTTTCTTCTTTTCTCATATCTTAAAGAATCTTGACATGCTGAGGTTTACATTTTTATTCTGCTTCAGTTTTCACTCACGTACTTTATGTTAAAATAAATGCACTTTCCCAAAACTGTTCCAGGCAATATAAGTTCATAAACTTGATTCCTTAATTATTATATTCTTAGTACTTTCCAGTATTATTTTTAATACTTGAATGTATTATAAACTGGAAATAATAGAAACATTTTTTTCAATCTTTACTTCTGGTAAATGATTGAGATTTCTGTTTCTTACCCTCCAAATGATCCCAGGCATTATCATGACTATCCTAAATTTATTGTTGATAATTAGCACTTGAACCAATAGGGCAAAAACAGTGTTTTCTGAGGAAAAATAAAACTACCAAAATTCTTGCTTTTAGAATGGATTTAAATAATCAATTGTGTTTCTTGGAACTAGGGCTGAAAAAAGAAATTTCTCATCTGAATTCTGATGCTTCAAAATCAGAAAAATATATTCAGGGATAATTGAATATTAAGGACCTTTCATGAATATAAAAAAAATTTAAACTTGCTGCCAAAATTAAGTTTCAAAGTAGTTGCAGAGAATGAAAACACAAATTTGAGAAATTAAAGCTAAAAGAGACAAGAAAAAGAACACTGTTGTCAAGTTATTTGCAATTTAGGACAATTGTCTGAAGAGGAGTTAGTTGTCCACATTTACTCTGAACATGTCAGTTGTTACATTATATATGAGTAAAGCATGCATACTAATAGCAAAAGGTTAGATAAAAAGTGAGATTCTTAATTCATCGTTATTCCTAGGGCTTAGGTCAGTTGTTTTCAAATGGTACAAAAACATAGTCAGGAGTACAGGTCTGTGACTCACAATAATAAAATATTGATGCCTTTACTCTCCAGGCTTTTGAGAACATATCTTTTAATATTCTGAGAAACAAAATGCCAAGATCGTTTCTAGTAGAACAATAATTTCCCAAGCTTATTTTAAGAGTCCTTGTTTAGAGGCACCTCAGCCTAAAAATGTCCCCTGGGTTCCACAGCTGATGAGGAGAGCTTTAATAATTTGAAATCCTCTCAGGCTATCTTGGAAGCTTCCATGTGGTCTTATAAGTTTTTTTTTTTTTTCTTGTGACCTCTGCTGAGAGATGCACCAGGCACTACATTGTAAGTGCTGAAGTCTGTTGAAATAAAAAGTACTATTTTGTATAGTATTAAAAGCCCACCACATGGGAATTTGGAGAAAAATTATATCAAGTAGATTATATTTTCTAGTGTAACAGCTTTGGTGCTTAACAAATATTAGATAATAAGCATTTTTAATCAAGCTTAATCTGTTGAATTAGTAAAGAAATGAATCTTACGTAATCTCTAGGCTATGTTTATAAGCCATTTAAACAATGGTTCAGGGAGGAACTGTAGGAATAATAAAACTAAGAGATAAGTGTAGCATTAAAACAAGCCAATACCGGTATGACAACATGGGAATCAATATAGAAGAAATGCAGTTTCTTAGTACTTGCAGAAAAGCTTCACTAACAGCAATCCAAGATCTGTTGTGGGAGGAATTTGATGTTTCATATAGTCTTAAGAGCTGCTGCAGAAGCAAAATTTATTTATGGAGTTTTCCTTTAGGAATAAGAAAGGTAAAAAAGCAAGTTTCAAAAAGTAATACAAAAAAATGATGGCCTGGAAGCTTGGTTTTGAAAACTGTCAACTTATCCTAGACAACATATAAACGCTCATGATCTGAAATAAATGTGCTGATCTCAGATCAGCCACATGAATTGTTACAACCGTTGTCAAATCTCTCCATTTCACAATTCCAATTTGTAAAAGGAAGAAGTGGTATTACAGAATGGCCGCTTTGTTCTTGTTTGTGATTCGGTGAAACGCTGATTCTATTAGACCTAATAAGAAACTTCAATTTGTATTATCAAAATATCCCTAATAATTCCAAATAGGCCATGGTTTAAATAATGTAATAGAGACAGTATTCTATCATCATACCTCTTCATCTCTTTCCAGGATCGTACATAATGTAAGCTAGAATACAGTTGAAAATAATAAAATCTGTTTTCAGTTTCAGAAGCCTACGTGATCTGAATATTGGTTGATAGAGTCATCCACTCTGTTTTCGAATGAGATAATTTGATAGTCTGAAAGCAATTTTTTATAAGGTTAATGAAATGCAGGGTAGATTATTACCCAAAATAAGGTTTAAAAGACAGAAATAATGATACTATTTATAACAGAATACTGATGTATGCTCTAAAATATTTCTGAACAAAAGTATTTTAAGCAATTTTCTTTGATCAGAGGGGCCAGGAAAGAAAATAGGAGTGATTTTATCTCTGCAGATGCCTTGACTATTGGAATTTTTTAAATTATAAAGTAATATCACTACAGGTCCTCACAAACAAGTGAATATACACATTTAAGAAGTCGGTTACTATCTGTGTATGTGGTCATGACTGGTGATTATTGTTGTGGTCATCCTCCATCTTACAAAGAAGTCCAAATAAA
>PVJX010015397.1:0-42611 GCA_004027295.1 Dolichotis patagonum | reverse complement strand
AAATGAATGAGATTCCACAGCAGATGCTGGTATGAGGTAAGGATCATCTTTAAATGCATAAGGGACAGCTGTGGGATCCCTGTTTACCATGGATGCAAAAGCCTGAAGAGCAGCCACTTTATCCCAAGTTTTCTTTCTTGCAATGACTACTTCTTCAATTCCTATTATATCAGTTCCTTCAACCTTTGGATGAGCTGTATTCCCAGAATAAAATCTGAAACTATGCGACCATTCACACACACCTACCCGCCGACCCATGATGTGCAAGCCAAATCCCCTGCGGAACCTCACCCAGTGATCAAATGCTATAGACATCTTTCAATTCTTCCCATAGCACGTTGAGTATTTTGATTTGTCTTGCATTTGAAAGTGTACACATTTGTAATTGAAGATGAGCCTAGTGCTCCCTTTGTACAAGAGTGGGATGCCCTCTGGAAATTTGGGACTTTTGCCCATTTGTATTTTTGGATTTTTTCCCGTTTGTATTTTGGACTTTTGTCCATTTGTATTTTGGGCTCTTGTCTGCTTGGCTTTTTGCATTCAGTGTACTTAAAACTTTGGGACCCTCTCAGTCCATTTGAAATTTGACTTATAAAACTTAATCTTTGGTTCCTTAGGATTAAGTTGCAAAGTATCTTCTCTTTTGAATGATCTTATGTGGCCTCTTTGTCATCATCCTTTTGGTTATCAGGTAGATGTTAATGGTTTGCTTCGAGGTCATAGACAAGTCAGCAAGCGAAAAAGAGAAGTCATCTTCCTTCTGTCTGTTTGTTGTCTTTTGTCTCTGTCTGTGTGTCCTTCTTGGTTTTGATTTTTTCCTTTCACAGGGAATCCCACATCAGAAAAATGGGACAGGCTCATCAGTCTCCCTAACACCACTGAATCTGATTTTAGACCACATCAAGGAATTCAAAAAGAGGGCTGAAGGCTAAGGGGAACCACTTCACCCTGGGCACCTCCGAGTCTTAGTTTCATTAGAATGGCCACAGGGTGCCCCCAAGTGGCCTCCTGTTGGAAGTTTTGATATGACAATTGCCCAGGTGGTCCGTAGATATGTCTTCTGTCCCCCTGCCCACCCTGACCAAATAGTTTACATTCAGGTTTGGATTGATTTGATCTATGATTCTCCACCTTGGACTAAACATTTTTTGAAAGTTTTTAATCAACAGAGTCCATCTCTTCAGGCTCCTCTAAAAGAGAAATCTCAGCTGGGTCATGTTCGAGCTGTGCCCAGTGGCCCCCAACTGACTGCTCCCCCTCTGGTCCTGCAGGATGGGAACGATGACGATGACCTCCTCTTGCCACCCCCATACCCAGATCCTTGAGGGACACCCCAGCCAGAACCACCACGATGTCCCCTGAGCCCCATCCAAACCTGGAACCAACCCTATCTGGAGTCCCTTGATTCTTCTTCTGCTCTATGTCTCCTCCGGGAGGTCGCCAACCCCTGAAATCCAGAAGATTCCATCTTTGTCTATGCCCCTTTTTCTACCTCTGATCTTTAAAATTGGAAGGGTCAAAACACTCCATTCTCCAAAGACCCTGAAAATCTTATACGTTTACTTGAGTCTATCTTTCCCACTCATAACCCTACTTGGAATGATTGTCAACAGATTCTTAGGGTCCTTTTCACAGCTGAAGAGCAGACTCGCATTTGCACTCTGTGGCACAAGGGCATCCTAGACCCTGATGGGACTCCCACATCAGATCCTGACTGATTGAAGTGCTATTTCCCTTTGTCTCCTCCTGACTGGGACCCCAACACTTCTAGAGATAAGGAGGCTTTGACCAAATATCACCAGCTGTCTCTGGATGCATTTTGTGGAGCAGCTAAGAAGCCCATGAATTTGTGCAAGGAATCTGAGGTAAAACAATTGGCTGATGAACCTCCCTCCACGCTTCTGGAGTGCCTTCTAGAGGCTTACCGACTCTATACTCCTATAGATCCGGTCGAGCCTGAAAACACAAGGGCCATTAATATTGCCTTTGTGTCCCAGTCAGCCCTAGACATAAGAAAAAAGTTGCAAAAGCTAGAAAGGTTCCAAGGGATGCCCATCAGTCAGCTGATAGAAATAGCTCATAAGGTTTTTGACAATCAGGAAAGTTGGCAAGAAGCTAGTAATAAAATGTCACCAAGGTATTAGAACTCCTTTGCAAAAAGGCCACTGTATTAGATCCTAATAAAGAAAAGGACAATAGAAAGGGGAACAAGAAGCTGCCCCCACTTGATAAGGAACAATGTGCCTATTGTAAGGAGATGGGACATTGGCTGAAAGATTGCCCAAAGCTAAAAGCAAAAGTGGAAAAGGGTGCTAAAGCCTTACTAAGTCAACAATGAGACATTCAGGGCTCAAACACCTCCCCCTGAGCCCTGGATAACATTGCAAGTGGGGGGACAACCTGTGAATTTTCTAGCAGACTCAGGGGCTTCACATTCTGTTTTGACCCAGCCTCTGGGGGCTATGAATAGAAAAAATTAAAGGTGGTAGGGGCCACTGGAGTATGAAAAACTTACCCCAAGTTATTAGCCCAACTTGCCCGACCTGGCCAGAGGACTCTCGCCCATGGGTTTCTATGGGTCCCTGTGTGCCCCGACCCTCTTTTGGGAAGAGACTTCCTGCACAAGTTAAAGGTCCAACTGAACTTTGAGACAGAGATGCCCACAATAACTTTGGGAACTGAAAAAGACAAGCCAATTAAAATACTGGCTCTTCTCCCTTGGGAGAAGACCCTGTTTCCTATTAGGAGAAGACCACGCCCCAGAGCCAAATAATGAGCTCCTCTTATGCTGGCAGGCAGAAATACAGCGTGTATGGGCTGAAAACAATCCCCCAGGGCTGGCAATAAGTCAAGTGCCCTTGATAATAGAACTCTTACCACAAGCAAAGCCTATTCACCTCAAGCACTACCCTATAAGCCTACCAGCTCTCCAAGGAATTGCCAAATACATAACCAGACTAAAGGATAATAATGTTTTCATCCCATGCACTTCCCTTTAGAATACTCCTTTGCTCTCTGTCCAGAAACCTGTAACTGAAGACTACAGACCTGTACAGGATCTTGGGGAAGTCAACAGGTGAGTAGTAACTTTGTACCCCACTGTTCCAAATCCATATACCTTACTGAGCCTCCTGACTCCCAAGCACACCTGTTATTCTGTGCTGGACCTGAAAGATGCCTTCTTCACTCTCCCCGTGGTGCCAGTAAGTCAACCTATTTTTGCCTTTGAATGGACAGATCCATGGACTGGAGTAACTGAGCAACTCACCTGGACACATTTGCCTCAGGGGTTCAAAAATGCGCCTACTCTGTTTGATGAGGCTCTAACCAGAGACCTCTTAGGATACAGAGAGGAATTTCCAGAGTTCACTCTCCTGCAGTATGTAGATGATCTCCTCATAGCAACTGAGACCTTTGACAAATATGTAGATGCCACCGAGGTCCTAGTAATGGCTTTAAATACATTGGGCTACAAAACATCAGCCAAAAAGGCTCAAGTTTGTCAGCAGGAAGTGACTTATCTAGGATATCAGATTAAAGAGGGAAAAAGAACTCTTTCCCTATAGAGAGTCTAGGCCATCTTACAAATACCAGCCCCAAAAACCAAGAAACAAGTACATGAGTTCTTGGAGGCTACAGGATACTGAAGACTGTGGATACTGAATTTTGCTGAATTGGCTCAACTTCTTTATGACTCATTTTGGGGACAAACTCAGAGCTCTCTAGAGTGGATGGAGAGTCAAGAACTGGCCTTTCTACAGCTAAAACAGGCCCTCACTGAGGCCCTGGCCCTGGGGCTACCTGTCCTGCAAAAACCGTTCAACCTATATGTAGATGAAAAGAGAGGGATTGCAAAGGGAGTGATTACTCAAAGTCTGGGACCTTGGCAGAGGCCAGTAACCTACCTCTTCAAAAGACTGGACAATGTGGCTGCAGGATGGCCAACCTGTTTGAGGGTCATTGCTGCCGTAACCTTGTTAATAAAGGAAGCTCAAAAGCTCACCTTTGGTCAAAAACTTACTGTAATCTCCTCCCATTCATTGGAACCCCTCATCAGGGCCCCTCCAGATAGATGGCTGTCAAATGCGAGAATAATGCACTATCATGCCCTGCTCCTAGATCCTGTTTCTGTTGCCTTCAAGCCTTCTGCAGCTCTAAACCAAGCTACACTGCTGCCTGATGATGACCCATCTACCCCGTACCATGAATGCTCCGCTATGATTGATACTCATCAGAGTCTCTGGTCAGAGCTGACTGATGAGCCCATAGACAGGGTGCCATCATACTTCTCTGATGGAAGCAGCTACATGTATCAAGGTAAATGGGTCACTGGGGCTGCAGTGACTACTGAGACCTGAGTCCTTTGGGACAAAGGCTGGATCCTGGCACCTCAGCACAAAGGGCTGAACTCATTACCTTGACAGAAGCCCTTAAGCTGGCTGAAGGCAAGCAACTCAACATCTACACAGACAGCAGGTATGCCTTTGCCACTGCACGTGTTCATGGGGCCATTTACCAAGAAAGAGGATTGCTAAGCTCAGCTGGACATAAGATAAAGAATGCCCCGCAGACATTAGACTTGCTGACAGCAATCTGGTTGACTGAGAAGGTGGCCATAATTCATTGCAAGGCCCACCAAAAGGGAAATGACCCCATCACCAGAGGAAATAACCTGGCCGATGGGGCAGCCAAGGAGGCTGCCCTAAAATCAGTGGAGACAGAGACTGGGACCGCCCCCACCCCCTTGCTAATGCCCACAACCTTGTCTGAGCCTGTCTATATCCAAAAGGACCTCCATTTGGTGGCTCAACTCCAGGTGAAGCCCAATATCCCTGGAGGCTGGTACCAATTTCCAGGCAAACACAGTCCTGCTGCTCAGTACTCGGTACTTGGTACTCGGACAAGTGCTCATCCAACAAGCTCACCAGTCCACCCTCCTGGAGGGATCGAAGCTCGATGAACTCCTTCGAGAGTGATTTTTTATCCCCCAGCTATCACAATTGACGTCAGCTGCCAGCTTAAGATGTCCCCAATGCCAATTAGTAAATTCTAAGTGACAGCTTCACATGGAGACCAAATGCTTTCACAGAGCCACTCCAGGAAAACACTGGGAGATTGACTTCAGTGAGATGAAAAAACCTGGATTACAAGGACATAAGTACCTATTAGTGATGGTTGATACTTTCACTAGATGGGTAGAGGCTTCTCCTACCAGGTCAGAATCAGCTCTTATAGTAGTGAAGAAGCTCTTATATGAGATCATTCCACAATTTGGCTTGCCCCTGTCCATGGGGTCTGACAATGGCCTGGCTTTCATAGCCCAGGTAACTTAAAAAACTGACTCAGGTTTTACAGATCAATTGCAAACTCCACTGCATGTATCAGCCTCAAAGTTCAGTGCAAGTAGAGAGGATGAATCAGACCTTAAAAACTATGATCATCAAGCTATCCCTGGAAACTGGTGATAATTGGGTAAGTCTCCTTCACTTTGCTCTCCTCTGCACCCATTATACTCCTTATATTGCTGGAATATCTCCTTTTGAGGTGTTGTATGGAAGGCCTCCTCTGCTTATCCCAAAGATTTCTGAAGAAAAATTGGCAGAATTGGCTAACTATGATCTTATTAAGTCCCTACAGGCACTCCAGCCCATCTTCACTTCCATACATCGTTTATTCAAATTGCAACATTCGCCGGCAACCTCCATCTCTCACCAGGACTCAAAACCTGTGGCAGAACCAGGGGCTTTGGTTCTGATCAAGGGTCACCATCGAGAATCCCTCAAGCCTCGCTGGGAGGGACCTTACATTGTGGTGCTCAGCACTCCAACTGCAGAAAAGGTGGCCAGAAAGAACCCCTGGATTCATCATTCTCACATCAAGGCAATCCAAGCTTCAGACACCAAGGACAACAAGCCCTCTTGGGACAAATTGACTTTGCAGACAACTGGTAACCCTTTAAAGTTAAAAATAACTAAGTGTTCTTAATTACTTTCTATATGTTAATCCCAATTGTAGCCTGCTTGATAATTCTACCAATCTGGAAAAGGTGGTTTTGGGCCCCCAGTGTCCAATGACCAATTGGTAGCAAGTTTATATGGCAATCCCTGTGAATGCGAAGGAGGGACACTCCTGGGCAGGGAGCAGACATCCTTCAAGCAGGTAGACTGTGGAAACAAGGTAGCATACCTCACTGTCAGTACAGACATATCTACAGGCAGATATAGTCAGAGCTGGAGATGTGGTATCAAACGCCATGTAACACCTAGGACTGAGGGAGAACCAGGATCATGCCCTTCGGAATGCCAGACCTATTACACTGAGATGCATGCTTCTTGCTATGACACAGTACACACATGCATAGGACCTAAAAACAAGACCTATTTCACCGCTTTATTGCTGAGAAGTAAAAGTGGAACCCTGAGGGGGTCTTGGTGCAACATTCCACAGGTCCTTGGTAATCCAAAATGTGCCCAGGCCTCATGCAGTGGTACACCTGGAAAACCGGTATGCTGGCACCAGCTTGCACCCATTTATGTTTTTGATGGTGGCGGACCACAAGATAAGATTAGAGAATATATGGTGCAAAAGCGAGTCAAACAAATTATAGATAAAATGTTCCCTCAAATTCACTATCAACCCTTAGTGCTCCCAAGGTCTCGGGGAATTGATCTGGATACCAAAACTCCAGACATTTTAGAGGCTACTCATAAAGTCCTGAATGCCTCTAATCCTAATTTAGCTGAAGATTGTTGGCTGTGCATGGCTCTGGGCACCCCTATGCCCCTTGCTATTCCCTCAAACTTTACCCTACCATCATCTAAGAAACCACGCACCATGTGTAGGACTGATCAGGCAGGAAAATTTTGCTTATGCTGCTGGGGCAGTGCTCCGCAGGGACCATACCACTTAAATTGTAGTGTCAGCCTCCCCTTCAGAATACAGCCTATAGGCTTCCAAGATTGCCCCTGCTTACAAGGAAGTTTTCATAATGACACCTCTGACCTTGACATTGGGTTTGTTACCTTCACTAGCTGCAGTTCTATAACCAATGGACTACTTCTCTTTGCCCTGCCAAGGGACAAGTATTCATTTTTGGAGGAAATCTGGCTTTCACATACCTTCCTGCCAGTTGGTCAGGGATATGTGTCACAGATATCCTGTTACCCAACATAGAGGTGCTACCCGGAGATGAGCCTGTTCCTATCCCTAGTTTTGATTATGCCACAGGTTGCTCTAAACAAACGATGCTACTCATCCCCCTACTGGTGGAGTTAAGTATTTCAGGAGCCCTGGCAACTGGATCTGCGGGACTAGGAATTGCCCTGCATTCCCATGCCAAGTTATCTAACCAATTGATAAATGATGTTCAGGCCTTATCTATCACTATCCAAGATGTCCAAGACTAAATAGATTCCCTAGCAGGCCTTATCTAGCACTATCCAAGATGTCCAAGACTAAATAGATTCCCTAGCAGGCCTTATCTAGCACTATCCAAGATGTCCAAGACTAAATAGATTCCCTTGCAGAAGTAGTCCTCCAAAACAGGAGAGGACTCGACCTTCTCATGGCAGAACAGGGAGGAATCTGTTTGTCATTACAGGAACACTGCTGCTTCTATGCGAACAAGTCTGGCATTGTTCAAGATAAAGAGACTACAAGAAGATTTAGTGAAAAGAAGAAGAGAGTTTTTTGAAAGCCCTCTTTGGAGTGTCTGGAATGGGATCTTGCCCTACCTCCTCCCCCTGCTTGGGCCTTCACTTGGGCTACTGATCTTGATTTCAATAGGACCTTGTGTTATCAACAGATTGATGACACTCATTAGAGAGCAAATTCAGACAGTTAGACTAATGGTCCTGAGAACCCAAGGGTATGAGTTGCTTCCCCTTAGGCAATAAAGCCAAAGATTTGGCTTATGGTCTAAAAATCAGTGGGGAATGTTGTAGCATGCCTAACTAACTAGCTTCCTTGCCGCCCTGCTGTTCTGCATATGCCAAGAATGACCCCCCAAATTGCCTTCTAAGAGTTAATATTATAGACTTTCTAGCTTCAGCAGATGTTCATGTTCCAGGAATTAGCTCACCAGAAGAAACACTCCCTCATATCAATGCTAGCACAACCTGTTTTTATCTGTACTTGCAAAGCCTCTACTGGAAAGACTCTTGATCGATCCCCCAGCTGTGTGTACCCCTCCCTTTGCCCCTTAATCGATCTCCAAGCTGCACGCACCCCTGCCTGTGCCCCTTCCCAGCTATATACACCCCTTACACCTTAATCGGTCTCCCTTGCCCACCCAGCTGTGAACACTCCAACCTTCACTTTGCAGTTTTTGCCTTTATAAGCTCCTGTCCCACTTCGCTTGAGATGCACAGTCTTACTGCTGCAAGGCTGCTGCATCGCTGGGTACCAACTAAAATAAAAAAGCGCTTCCTTTTTGATTTTTTTTTCTTCTTGTCTTTTTGGGTTATGTCAGAGGGCTACAGTCATTAGGGGTCTAATTTGGGGCTGGGGTCCCACAGAAAACACAGAATCCCACAGTGTCAGGCACACAGTGTGATGTGAGAGGATTACACCTGAAGGAGCTGCAGGTCACAGGTTCACCATGAGGTGCAGTTAGAGACACAGACCCAGAAGGACATACCTGAGATACATGTGCCTTCAACAACTGGTCACACACCTGACAGACTCAAGGATGTTTGTGTTCATGTCCATTCTGGGTTCTGAGGTGATGAATAGAAAAGACCAGTATCTGGAGCACACCAGATCAGCATTGTGTACTTCCTGGTGAGAATGTGTCATGTAGAATATGGTCTCTCTCTTGGAGATGAACTCTCTCACCAGACTGCTGCCTCTAATTGCTGACCCAGAAACCACACCATCATGGTTACTAGGCCAAGGTGCTGATACTGAGTCTCCATTTGCATGGTGTAGGAGACACTCTAGGACACTCATAAGTTCCAGACAGGTCCCTGCCTGCAGTGGGGAGAGCAGAAGAGAACTTAACAAGGGACCTGCCCTGCACCTCAATCCAAAACTGTTTCCAAAATGGGACATGTTCTTCCAGGACCTGGATCCTTGCATGATCTAAAATTACAAACCTGTAAAGACTTCAAACCTTACTTATCTTTCTTCTATAGGGGTCCCTGGTGGAGTCAATCTGCAAGAATATATATTCCTTCATCCACAAATTTCCTGGTTGTCCTTTGGCAACACGAACATGGGTCTGTAATTATTTTTTCCACAGATGGATGATAACTCTCCAGGACCCCAATGCACTCTGTAGGAAATCTGGGTTGCAATTTAAAGGCCTTTACAAATTTACACCTTTTTTTAAATTCCCAAATTGAAGGGACTGCAATACCATGAAGGAAGGCTCTGAGAACACTGGATGTGAAATAGGAAATCTCAGAGCCCATGAAGCACTAGGGCCCTGTAAAACTTCCTTTCACTTCTGTCAGCATTGTGTCCCAGATCAGAGACACCTGTCCAGCAAAAATGGACACAGGGAGAATGGCAGCAAAGCCAGGCTTAAACCCTTGCAGGGGGCATTTTCTACTTAAGGAGACACTACTAGAGGACTAAGGGCTTTCTCTAGATCCCAACACCCCAATCCTAGTGATTGCCTGGGGAATATGAGGAGTTAGGTGACAGGGAGAGGATAGATCAGGTTGGAGCTGGACACAGTGTCATCTGAGCTGGATGAGCAGGACATGCCTGGTATCACATCTCTGAGTGCTCAACTCGAATGGAAGACAGCATACAGAGCATCTCTAGTCAATAAGCACTGATTTTGTCCCACATTTTTGCATAACATTGTCATTTATCAGCTTGTGTTGTCTCCTGTTGTTACTGCTGATCTGTTTCTAGGATTGGAGTAATTTGTGCTCACAGGTGCTGCAGGCTGTGCTTACTACAGGCTTTAATTCAGTACAATGCATTCAACTCCAGAGACCTGTCCCAGAGCCAGTTTTGTGGCAGCTACCCTCTGTGACTGTGACGATTGTGCTGTGTATCACTGTGTGAGAGACACAGGGAATGAGATCAGTGTGCACCATGACAGAACAACCATGTGAAGACAGAGAATGGAGCTTTAGGGCACTGAGAGGATGAGCTGCACTGTGATGCAGGTCATGAGCTTTGCAGAGAAAGAATGTGGAGGGGACTCAAGGTGGCATTGTAGAATCCCTGTGTACTCACAGACACACACAAAGAGAGACACAAATGCAGAAAACAGCAGACCCACACACACATAGTGCCCTTGGACCCATCCTCCTTCGATGAAGCTGCTTCATTTCTTATTCTACATCTTTACAAATAAAAGATCACCTCTTGTGTTTTGTCTCATATTCCCACTCTGGTCTGATCTGCAGAATGTATGGGCTAAAATACACCTCAACTAAAAATTCCATTTCCAATATCTGAATTTCTCAGATACTATATCCCAGTGATAGAAAGTTCAGTATCAGAAATGCAGAAAGGCAAAAATTCAGTTGCCTTCACTTTTTGTAAGTACAAAAACACTCATACTTCCAAACTGCATTAATAACAGAGTTTATTTAACATCAAGACCAATAAAGTGCCTGTGCACTGTGGAGGTTGTCACAGAGAAAATGTGCTAACTGATCTGCAGGAATTTCATATAGAACCTACAAGTGCCAGGTTTCCAATCTTTTCTATGGAATGAATTATGGGCACAGGTAAGTCAGAATCTTGATGTTTAGAAACAGAAATTTATGCGCTTGATACACTCTTCACATTAAATCTGGTTAGATACATGATTGGTAATTAAAACTCCATCAGCACACTTATAAGAAAATCTTCTATTAAGGAGGCACTGTTATTAGGTAGAGAGCAAGACTATTATCAATAGCCAACCAGTAATCAACAGGAGACAGAAAATTGTTGAAGCTGTTAGTTTGGTAGAAACTGAGCTCAGGGACTCACAAGGCCAAGGAATGTAGCTGTGGAAAAAATCAGGAACTTAGGAGAGATACTTTTCATATTTTACTAGAAAATAAAAAAAGAAAAAGTTTTCAGCTGCTCAATAAGTGGAATCCATAAAAAAGAAGACAAATGATTTTCTAGTTGACTCAGTCTCAGGTGGGGGTGTGCACCCTATCAAGGCCTATTAGGAAATAAGCAAATATAACATTCATAAAAATAAGGGCTTAGAGGTAGCAGGATTGAAACAGAAAATCAAAACACTTCTTTTGGAAGAAAAAGAATGAGGGTCAGACAGCTACCTGTTAGAAGGTAGTGGCCACATAACTGAGGGCCTTTGTTCCTGGCTGCATTGACAAAACAGGCAAAAAAGCCCTTTCCCTGGAACCTGTGCCAGGCTCTGCAATCCCAACTCAGGTGCCATTAACTGCCTGCACATTCCTACATCAGCTTCATTAGATTTTCTTTCATGCTGTCTGTATTTTAGATATAAAACTTATGGGTTGGTTAAAAGTAACCTTAGATATGAAGTCAACAATTAGGCGACAGGCTAATGCACCAATATAAGGAACCTAGAGTGGAATATATACATACACGCCAAAAGTATTTTCACTTACAGTCTAAAGTGTTTTTGTATCCCACGTTCACACCAGGAAATGCCTAGTGAGTCAAATGCGGGACTGTTTCAGCAATTGTGAACCACAGGCTTTATTAGGTTTATCTTCAAAATTTAGGTATGATTCATGACACTGGATACAGAACAAAGCTTTTCTGAATCAGTTGGACTTTTGGATTTTCCTTCATCTTTACTTTTTCCCAGAAACATTTTACTGTGTTTGTGTAGTTTCTTCATTCACGCTGTAAGGGAGTTCTCTTGGTGGACGCATAATGATTAGTTCAATGAAAATGAGCAGACTGAGAGAGACCCTATGGAAATCTGGGAAATAAAACTTATGGCCTCATTCCTGAGAGCATACCCTACCCATTCCAGTTGGTCCTGTTCTGCCCTGGCCAAATAATCTTTTCTGTCCTCAAGGGATTAGTTTTTCCACAGTACATTCACCTGGGAAACATTTAGGATGCAGCTTTAGGAAAGTGCAGCCCTTAAGGAAAACCAGGACATCTCTGAAAAGCCATCAGTAAAGCCCTTAAAGGAAGTATGAATCCTGACCAGTGAGGGTGACATCACAAGAGAGAGACAGGCCCAGGAGCCAATTATTGATAAAGTGGGGGCGGCACACCCAATCAGGTGGGATAAGTGAGCGCTTCTTCACCGGGCTCTGGTGCAGAAGCACTCACTGTGAGTTCCGTGCTGAGAGCCTGGAGCTGAGCTCACCTCTGGTTTCTGTGACTTCTTCTTAGGGAGGGCTGCAAAGGATCCTCGGACACCCTGAAGCATCTCAATGGTAACTTGATGGTACTGGAGCTGGAAATGGGATGGAATTATGTGAGTTCTGGAAGGTAGTTGGAAAAACCACTGTGAGCCTAGAATGTCTTCTTGGGCAGCCCCACACACAGCTGTGTTCAAACACTCCTCAAGGAGTGCAGTGGTTTGGGGGCAAACCTGTGTTCCCTCCTCAAAGTGAGAAAAAATACATTCTGAATTCGTTTTGTGAGACCTCTACTCGCAATGATGTTACCTCATAAACGGAATTCGTATTCTCACAACACTGTGTGAGGAGGTCTGGTACCAAAATAAGAAATGAGAAGGTCTCCTTGACTTTTGGAATGCTTCCCACCTGGGTAGTCAACCGGCCAGGTAAAACTGGCTCTGTTGATTTAAAATAGACCTCTATCTATCTATCTATCTATCTATCTATCATCTATATATTTATCTCCCTATTATCTATCTATCTATTTTTTCTACATACTTTTCTGCTTTACATTTTATTGTTTGCATATAAAGTGTATCAGTGTAGTCTGCCTGGCCTTGAACTCCAGGCCTCCCACCTTCACCAGCCTGCAGTATGATGAGATTACCAGCCTGAGTCACCACACCCAGAAGAAAGAACCAGTTTGAGCCCAGTTTCTCCAACCAATTTCCTCAGCCTGTGGGGTCTACAGGAAACAGTGTTTAGGGATAAACTGGCTATTTGTATTTACATGTCTGTTATCTCAGGATTTTAGAAATTAGCTGCTGCAAGTCATCATGGCAGACAGGAAGTTGCCTTTTACTGTGGGCAAGAAAATTCCCTGCTGGTTCAAAACCCTAGGTCATTGTCTATTCTCATTTTAATTCTTATCAAAGCCACTAATTTTTCTACTTTACCTCAGGCCCTTTCTTTAGATATTGCCTTATTTATAAGGCAAGTCAATCAACTCCTTTTTACAACTGAACACAGGAAGCAAGGCTTTTCATAAGGTTTAGAATGTTCTGAAGTTATTTGGGGGATGGTGATGCATTAGCCTTGCAGGGGAAAGTTCCTGCACAGAACAACTTCCAGTAGGAGCTGAATGCTAATCCCCCCACTGAGAAACACAGCAAACTGCTGTCTATAGGGATATAGAGAGGTGATAAATAAGAGAGTGGAAACCGGAATGGGTGTCAAATGTAAAAATATTGCTGCAGCCTTTGGGTTGTGCTTAGTCTTTGACCTGAAATTTGAAACACTGTGTGGGGCATGGTGGAACATTCCCTTAATCCCAGCACTCAGGAAGCTGATACAGGAGGATCCTTGCAAGTTTAAGGCAACCCTGGGCTATGAAGTGACCTCTAGGGCATCCTGAACTGCTTTGTGAGACCCTGTCTCAAAAACACAAAAAATATTGAAACATTGAGATGGACTTTTTACTGAAATAGGGGTATATTCACATAGTCAGGATCTGCATGAGAATTTAGGAATAAGAACAAATTCTTTTTGAATAAGAACAGCCAAGGCCATTAAAAGGAAATGGGAGAGCAGGGGCATGTGGAGGGAGGCCAAATCAGCAGCCAGAAGAGTAAAAGCCTTCTGAGGTGAGCTTAAGCTAGTGTGACAGCACTGAAGGATTGTCTGCTTGCTAGAAGGATTGTCTGACAGTAGGAAAAGGGTCACAGGCCTATAGAAAGGAGGAAAACATAGTCATGGATAAATACTTCTTCTGTGTCTACTGATCAGCTCCTCTAATCATCTCTGATGTAGGATAGAAAGTTAGAACACTGGTATTGCAGGTATGAAAATATGTTGGACATCACAACTAAAATAGCATGGGAACGAGTTTCTCTTGAACACCAAAGATTTCAAGGCACATACAATGTTTATATTGTCCACTGAGTGACTTCAGAAATTTGGCCCTTAACTACATCCTTCCAAATTTGAAAAAAATTTTGATGTTATAAGAAATTTTTGTTGCACTTTGAGACAAAGTCTTACTACTTTCCCAAGATGTCAAGAAGTGTTGAGACTGCCAGCACTTTGACTGTTGAGTTTGATATACGGAAATGAAACTCTCTCAACTTATTATATGTCCAGTACAAGTTTATGTTTTCTTAAATTTAGGAATGAACTTTATAAACAATGGAGATTAAGAGCAGAAGTATTTATTGAGAGAAAGAAAGTTTGTCTGAGAGAGAGGGAGATAGAAGGGGTCCCCAGTGGATTGCCAAAGAGTCTGTAGTTTGTAGAAGTTTTTATAGAGTAAACCCATGAGGTGAGGAAAGTCTGAAGAGGGGGAAACATGAGAAGTCACAAGGCAGGCAGGCAGGCAGGAGGTGGGAAAGTGCAATGTCCACCAATAAGTTTAACCATTCAGGTAAAGTTGACTAAATCATGGACAAATGGGGAAGCCAGTCATGTAGCAAGCAAGCAAGCACTCTTTAGAGATCAATGACTCTTCCTACAGGGGGTTGGAATAGTGACTCCTGGCTTCTCAAGGTGAACCATACCTAATCCCTAAGATTATACTAAAGGGTGTGGTTGCATTTCTTTTGCCTTCTATTTTGGTATCTGGCCCACTGAAAGAGGTGTGTGTCTACTCCAAAGTCACCAGACATCTGGTTCTCTGTGCCAGCTCTTTGAGGGCCTAGCCCTGTCTGACTGTCTGTAATATTTCTAACTAGCTCAGCTGCTGTTAATAAGTTTACACACGTGTGCTACCTTGTTGGTTAGGGTGGTGCCTCTGCTTTGGTGGAGGGCACTGGGTCTCCTTCTGTAGTTCACACTGTCCTTAACTCTCAGAGTCTCATGCCTCATCCATTGTAATGCAAGGTTTTCAGGCATGCACTACCATGCCTGGGTCAGTGTTTTCATTTTATGTCAAAAAATTTCACTGAGATTTCAGTGTTGGGGTAAAGTACACAACACTGAGTCATAGTGGTGTACAAATTTAATTCCACCCTCTTGGGAGAGTTAGGAGTGCCACCCTGGATAACTGAGCAAGAGATTTTTCAATATGAGATGCACATGGTGGGTTTATGTCCATCCCAAATTATCCTTTCTAAAGTCCATGGGGCCCTCAGATAATGAAGAGACAATGTTTATAATTTAAACATATGGAATTTTTAGGTTGATGCATAGTTATTACTAGTTATACATGCCACAATCAAAGTTTATACGCTCATGTTGGGGGATACAGAGATGAGTCTCTGGTCTCAGATACAGGACACCATGGGCAAACAACCAGTGATTCACATTCAGTAAGGTACATGTGATATTTAGTGTTGGACTGTAAATTTTTATTTCTGTTATATCTGACATACAGAGCAAGGCATGTGTATTCAGCATGCTGAAAAAATCTAATGTCTAGTGATGGTGCCAACAATATCAGGTTTGTTTTTGTGTCTATTCTATGCATTTTACTGTGAGTTATTTTTCAGTTGATCAAGTCATTTTCCTTTGGAAACTCTAGTATCACTTTTGCATCATTCCTTCCAGTCTTCATATTGTCACCTGTAGAAAATGAGCCTTACTTACCCAGTTGTCTATGGTTTGGAGAGGTGTTTTCACCTGTTTCTCCTGAGCAGCTCTATCAGCAGAGCAGTGGAATCATGCTTGGAAATATGAACACTACTGGGATTATTTTGTGTCTTTTCCCCTGGGATTTCCTTTTATTATTATTGTACTAATGTGGCCCAATCTGGTCAAACTGTTTGATATGTATCCCTCAGACAAGAGGATAAAATGGAAATTTTAAACTTGTAGAAACCCAGCTGAGTGGTTAGATCTTCGGTTTAGGATGAGACATAACAAATATTTCTGTAATATATATTTTAATGTCATCTTTGTAACACAGCTCCAGGATTATAATTTCAATTGAGTTGTGTGATTCAGCTTCAGAAGGATTCAGACATTCAGCAGTTTCACCTTTTTAAAGGGAGAGGAACTTCTAAGGTGCCTATGGCTAATTAGAGTCTGAATACATGCCTAGTTGTTTGAGCATACAGAAAGTATTCAAAACAGTGAATAGAGCATGAAAGTCATTAGACATAGAGCATTTAGGGCCTATGCTCAAGTGGAGTTCTGAAGGAGACAATTCACAGGAAACATGAACAATGCATATTGGATATTTTGTGATTAATTTTCCAATTTAAAAATAAGATTTGAGCACATTTGATTTTTCATGATATAAATTATTGCTTTAATTCCACTAATGTGAAGTAGTACACTTGAATATGAGAAACTACAGAATATTGGAAAGATTGTGTCTCATGTACAGATAATTTTGTGAAACTTCTCTTTCTGAGGAAGTAATTTTGGTTGTTATAGAGCTTTTTTGCTCAAATGTTTCCTTTTTCACCAGCAAAGATTTAAGAGAATCAGAAAATATTTACTACGTATAAAGAATATCTGTGAAGGGAATTTTTAGATAATAAATATTAGTGTTTTTGATGATTACTGGTAGTTTGTCTCAAGATGGATGAATATGAAATTGTGAGTCCATTTTAAAAGCTCTGCACTTCTTTGTGGACAACTGGTTTATAGCACATGGCATAGGACTCTCTTTGTATGTGCTTGACAACAACCCATATGAGCTGGGTGGGATAATAAGGGGAAAACAAGTCTTTTATTTCTTGTGTATGAGTACAGGCAGATGTTTGCCATTGCCTTAGGCTATTGGCTTCAGATTTGCTCATGCTCCCAGAATCAAATCTTCAACCTTCCAGTGGAGATTCTTTAGAAGAGACAGAGCTTTAGAGGCAGGGGCCATGCAACAGATGTAATCCCATAGGTCATGCTTCCTCGCCACATTAAGCCACATCCAGACATGTCTTTCCTAATAATCTAGATGTCTTCAAGCTCACAAAACATGACAGTAGAATTCTAATCATCAAGGGTGTCAAGTTGAGTACATTACTCTAGAAGAATTAGTAAAGCAAAGAGAATAAATTTCAACCCTTGAGAAGCAAAGGGATATTATGGAAAATTTACCATGCTAAGTCCTTGCCTCCTCACAAGCAAGGAATTGAGGATGGGGTTGTATGCAGTACTCATGTTGCCCTCCTGCAAGTACTAGATATCATGTCTGGAATCCCTTGTGATGTAGGGTAAATCCAGGTGACATTGTTGGATATTTAACCAAGTCATAGGAAGTGCCAGAGATATCTGACTGTTCTAAATTAAATGAGAGTTAAATATGAGGTCTCAAACAGGCAAATTCGATCCTCCACATTGAGTTTCATTGTTATGATGGTGAATTCCAAGATTATTGAGCACATCCTCACTATTCCAAAGTCATTTTAGGATGTTTAAAAATCATAGAATAATTTTTTAAAGAATTTAACATGAATAAATTTTAACATATATTTTAGCATTGCCTAGAATGCAAATAATTGTCAGGACCCTTGCCAGGCATGTGTAAACTGCTGTCTTACATCTAGAGTCCTGTGATAAATGAATAAACTGTTGAATACATTAGATTCTATAGCTTATAGTGATAAAAGTTGGATGTTATGATAGGAATTTATATAACAGAATGTTAAATAATGCTGTAAAGGACAACATGCAAAGGGGCTGACTATTAAACCCACAAATTGATCCTTTGAAGTAGGCAATTCACAAGAACATACAACTTTTCTAAACTGAGAATCAACCTGACAATCTCACATTGCCAGACAGGCACTGTGCTGCTGAGCTATATCCTTGGCCTTGTAAATGAATTTTTTCTCTGAGTGCAGAAAGAGAAGCACCATTGGTCGTATAATTATTATAATTTATTGATATGTACTTGGCATTGTTGAAAAGGACATGCTAAATGATGCACTTTGTGCTTTTTACAGCTATTGCATATTGGTTTTCACATTTTTGAAATTATGCCAATGTGAATTTCATGTATAATAACCATAATTTCAATCCACTTGTTTAAACCTGATATGTATTTACATAGCACATATCTGTATTTCAATCCAGAGATATTGTCTTGGTACGTTATTTTTAAAATTCTATTAAATTTTTGTTGGAACTTTAATTTTATCACCACATACAGTTATTTGAAATTGAATATGTTTGTATGAATTCCAACGTATATTCTGCTAATTTTATTTTGTTTCTTGTGTTTTTTCTGCATCCAATACCATCATTGTAGGATGTTTTCCTCTAGCTTTTAATGTACTTAATTACATGAATTACTCAATAATGCCTCTAATCCTATTAAGAGTATCTCTATTGATGTTTAGAATCTACACAATTATAGAGCAATGAAATACCCTGTTTTCTATGGGGTGATTAGCACTTTTATATTGCAGCAGTTTTCTCTACTTCTCTCTGGGAACTCAGATCCTGGAGGCTCAGGGTTGAGCCTGTTATGGGCAGTGCTCATCCTAGTCTCAGACTTCCCAAAGACCGTGAGGCAGAGTGATGCCATGCACTCAGCTCACAGCCTCAATGAACAGCTTGTCTCTGCCTGTGTACTCTAAAGTTCTGAAATTGAAGTCTTTGTTCTTTTCCAGTACCTTCATTCATTGTTTTTAATGTTTTGAGGCATAATTTTGTGTAACTGAAATAATTCAAAATATACATTCATTGTCATGGATTGTGAAATCTTCAATTATTTAACCTGTTTTTGGAAAGGTGTGATTTAAAATTCCTGATGTCATCTGCCATTCTAAGACAGATGTTATTCTTAATTTGTTTCTGCTTTAAATTTCTAACTTCATCCCAGTTTTGTGTAAGAGCCTGCTTTGCATGACTTCCACTCCACTAACTACCTTACATTCTGTATTGCTTCTCTGAACCTGGGCCACATGTGTGAATACTTCTTAGCTTGTGAGGACAGTGTGCTATGTCTTTGTGCGATAAAACATTGGATAGAATCCATTGGATCTACTGCCTTGAATTGTTACCTTGTTGATTTTCTGTGTGAATTTAAAGATTGCTCTGCCTTATTGAGCTATCAGTCACTGATGGAGTTGTTGTGAATTCTTAATTATATATTTGTAAATGATTGATATTTCTCTTGCAATCCTGTTTCTGTTTATGTAGTTCATTGCTCTGTGTAGTGGGATATGTATTAAGGAAGGATATTTGTTTTTAAAGAACTGCTGATTGTACATGTTGAATATAATCAAGCTCATATATCTTCAGTAGATTTTGTTAAATCAGTACCACCCAGGTATGACTTTCTGCATAGATTTCTTTTTAATCTATCCTCATCATTGTCCACATAATAAACACTGCTCTCCAGGTGGTGAAAGTATTTGCCCATTGCCTAGGTTTCTAGCTATTAATCAGCTCTGACACCTATTCTTTCAGTCCCTTTTAATCTGACCTGTTATCCTGATAATTTGAAATGCTCTCTTGATAGGATGACCTGTGTTCATTTTGGTGAATTTAGCATTTCACAGCTGTTATCTGTGTATATGTTGCAGTGATATTTACAGCTGTAGTTTTCATATCTCTACCTAATATGGAAACTGTCTCATCACTTCATGTCTGAAGAAAAAAAAACATATAAATCAATAAGTACCAGTATTGCAATTTATTGTTTTTATCATTTAAAGAAAATATAATTTTCAAATTTTTTTGTTTAGATTTAATGATAACAATGAAAGTATCCCAGGAATATTCAGAAAGTTTCACCATTGGGACTTAGGCAAGGAATGAAAGTAAGCAGGTGATAAAATCCCTTCAGGTCAGAAGGTAATATTGCATAATTGATGACAAGTCTCCTGTGGAAATTTTCCAAAGTTTACAATGTGTGCTTTTTCATGGAGACTGTTCTTTTAGCCTCTTCACTTTAATTTTTCAGGAGCTACATTAGAAGTTGAACAGAGAAATATTTTGTGAGCTTTTGTTGTTTTTTCAATTTAAACATTCTCACAGTTGTTCACAAGGGCTGGTATGTGAATCAAGGCCAAAGTACTTTCTCATTTTGTCTCTTGGTCGGTTTCTGACTCTAATTTCACTTGAAAAGAGTAACGTGTATTACCAGGAATCATAGCACAAAGTAATTTATAGACATTAGAAATAAGTCATTTGTCTGTGGACTTTCATACACTCCATAGTAAAGGAGATTGTAGAAGTTACAAACTGAGTTTTGATTTAATAAATCTAATTATTTTGTTCTTGCACTTCAATATTGTTTGGTGATTTTCTCAAATGTGATATAGATTTTCTTTTCTATTCAGTATTTCTCCTGAGCCAAATAACTTTTTGTTAATTTTTAGATTTGCGTTCGTTTATCTTAACTCTGTATGTAACATCTTTCTATTGTGTTCCCAACAAAGGTTTTCTTGTTTAATTCCCATCTCCATAGATTTCAATTTCCTCTAATTTTCAAGGCTGCTTGATTTTCTTCTGAGTAAAGTTTTTCATTAACTGAGTGTTGTTTAGTATCAATTTCACAGTCATTTGTATTTCGCTTTTCCATTTCAGTAGTTCAATAATTCTAATATGCAAGGAGATTTTACAGTCCAGATTTCTAAGCACATTCCTGTCTCTCTCTGAATGTACATGAAATGCATTGTGCTTTCCTCCTGAGAGGCATAACATCAGCTGAATCGTGAAACAATTTCTTCTTCTATGTGGATGCATTGAAGGTTGTCTTCCTTCCCTGAGACCAACTTCTCCACTGATATGAATGTTGAACTTAGAATGTTTTTCATGGTTGTTATCCAAAATTATTCCATGCTAACAAGTTTTAAATGTTGGTAGGCTTTTAGTTTTTCTAACTTTCATCTGCAATTGTTGAACAAATCCAAGGTATGTTTAGCTTGTTTGTTTTTGGTGTTGGATATTGAATTCAGGCCCTTGCACATATCCACCAGGTGCATGTAACATGGAGATATATCCCTGGTGCAAATGTGTGATTTTTAAATGACTGTGAATGAATTTTAATTTTCATTTGGTGGGGAAGTTTTAAGAATGGCCTCTTTGTAGCCTGAACTGTCCTTATTACATAACTCAGGCTGGACACTGTATACTTGGCAATTCTTAAATTCCTGGTAATCATTTTACACCAGCCTCTCAAGTGCTGGGAAAACAGGCATGTACTACTGCACTGCACTGAACTCTTCCTTCTGGATTTAGTTACTTGTTACTTTGCTGTACCTCAATTTTCATTGCATTTCAAGCATTTCATATATATTCTTTCCCACAGTATCTTCCATCACACCCTAGTACAATTTCTAGTATTCAAGTACAAGGAGATAATTTGGTATCCCTGAGCTATAGGTTTATAGCTAGCCTTTCCCTAATTTCCTTATCTATGGTAAGATCAAATGAACTTTTATTTTCATTAAATTTTAGTAATTCATAAACCTCCTTTCATATTCAACTGAATATGTATGAAACCAGTTTCAAACTATAAATGCTGTCTGGAAAGAAATATGATCTCAGTGTTATGAATAACAAGGTGTTTTGTGAATGGTGGTTTGCAGGCTCCCTCTTTGAACTCTGCATTAAAGTCAGTGAAAAACTACAGTATAGGTGCCCATGCATGGCTGGCCATGCTACAGTTCTGTGGTTGCTTTGGCAGTGTGTTATATTCTAGCATCAGTGTTAATGAGTGATTGAATTTGAATGTACTTAAATTTTGATGAAAATGACATGCAGTTAATACTTTAAATAATGACCTTCATTTAGACAGTTTACAACAGGAGCTGAGATATATCAGATTGTGTGTATCTCAACTTGAGGACGCTTGTCATTATTTAGGAAACAGTCCCCTTTGAGGATGTAGCTGTGAACTTCATGCCAGAAGAGTGGAATTTGATGACTCCATTTCAAAAGAAGCTCTACAGAAGTGTGATGTGGGAAACACATATGAATATTACTGCAACAGGTAAGGGTGATATGTTTTATTTATTTATAAATGGCATTAATTATTGCTCAATGATATAGAGTAATATACTTGATAATTATAGCATTTGCTTGTATATATCAGCTCTGATTATATTTTATGATGAGTATAACTGGTACCAGTGATATTTACTGTAATGTTATAGTGAATTTTTTTATTTCCATGTCTGTAATACAGGAAGAATATAGCACAATCTTCAAATTAAAGAAGAGGACAAAAATTGCTCAAGAAATCTAAGGTAATTGCCGCACATAAGAGAAAAGGAACATTCCTTACATGTCAGTGTGTGAGCATAAATATTACAAAAAAGGAACTTGAAGAAATGAAATCATGTTATACTTTATTTAAACTCAGAAAAATTTCAAGAGACACACTTGATTTTATTTTCTATTATCTGGGAATCCATAGAAAAGTGTTTGAATGTAGGAATCAGAGGTAATGCTTATAATATGCTACAAATAACAGTATCCAATCTAAAAGGTTAAAAATTGCCTTCATGTTCAACATCTAGGAAGTATATGAGAGTAAATTTACATATTGTATTCAATATGGGAAAATGAGCAAATTGTGATTTTTGATTCAAACTCATCTTCAAAATAACCATTTATGTATAGGTATGAATACAGCAACTCATGATATAAAAATTTTTTCATTAGAATCAGTATTTGTATATAATTTTAAAGATTTATTTAAAGAGAAAAAACACAAACAAAATGTAAAGAGGGTAGCAACAATACAGAATTCCAAAGGAGAAAGACAAAAAAAAAGAAAATAAAAGAACAACAACCACAAAAAAGCAAAAACACAAAGAAAACACTTAAAAATAGCCATTTGATAAGTTACATACTGTCATCATTGGAAATAGTTGCTCAAATTGCAAAATTAAAGCATACATAGTAGACATTCAAACAGTGAGACTGTTAACAGTTCTGCTCAACATTCCAACAAAAACAGCAATATGGTCATCTGTCTTACACACTTAAACACACATGCAGTTATACCCTTTAGAGCACTATCTTTCCTCTCTTTTTTTACAGTAGCAAATACACATTTTGGTTTCTATTACTCCTACAGTTATTATTATTTTGTACACTAGAGACACAATGTGATATTCATAAATATGATTCTTATTTATTTCACTAATAAGGGTAGTCTCAATTTGTCTACATTTCCCTATGAAGGGGTCAAGATCATCCTTTTTTATAGCTGAGTAATATTAAATTATACAGAAATACCACATCTTTTTTATCCACTCTGCAGTTGATGGGCATCTAGGTTGTTTCCAAGATTTAGCTATTACAGATTGTGTTGATATGAACGTGGGTGCACATATATCACTGTGAAATGATCTTTTCAGTTTTTCTTGGAAAATACCCTGGAGGGGAATAGCTGGGTTGAATGGAGCATCCAGTGCTATTCGTCTGAGAATTGTCCATACTGATTTCCATAGTGGTTGTACCAATTTCCACTCCCACCAACAGTGGAGCAGTGTACATTTTTCCCCACAGCCTCCCCAACATTTGTTATCAGTTGATTTCTTGATGGCAGCTATTCTTTCCAGAGTGAGATGAAATCTCAATGTTGCTTTAATTTGCATTTCTCGAATGACCAGTGATGGTGAACATTTCTTCATGTATTTATTTGCCATTTGTATATCTTCATCAGAGAACTGTGTGTTCATCTCAGCTGTCCATTGGTGGAGAGGGTCTTTGAATTTGAGGGGGTTGATGTTTTTCAATTCTTTATATGTTCCTGATATAAGTCCTTTGTCTGAGAGATTGCTGGTTAAAATACTTTCCCATTCTGTGGGTTTTCTTTTCACTCTGATAGTGATTACTTTTGAAGTGCAGAAACTTTTCAATAATATGAGATACCAGTTATTGATTCTCTGAAGTGTTTCCCATACAGTTTGCATTTTGTTCATGAATTCTCTGCCTACCCCTATGTTTCCAAGACTTCTACCTACCTTATCTTCTAGTAGATTAAGTGTTTCTGTTTTAATATTTAGGTCTTTGATCCATTTAGACTTTAGTTCTGTACATGATGATAGGCATGGATCTAGTTTCAATCTTTTGCATGTGGAGAGCCAATTTTTCTAACACCATTTATTAAAGAAGCTGTCCTACTTGCATTGAACATGTTTAGACCCTTTGTGAAATATCAGGTGGCTGAGTGTCTTTGTACCTATACTTGCATCTTCTAATCTGTTCCATTGATCCTCAGATCTATTTCTTTGCCAGTACCATGCTGATATTATCACTGTGGCTTTGTAGTACACTTTCAAGTCAGGAATTGGATGACTCCTTCTTTGCCTGTATTGTCCAGAATTGGCTTTGCTATTCTAGGTTTCTTCTGGTTCCAAATGAATCTTAGGAGTGGTTTCTCTAGATTTGTGAGCTATGTCAATGGTATTTTGATTGGGATTGCATTAAATGTGCATAACAGTTTTGGGACTATGGCCATTTTTACAATGTTGGTTCTTCCTAGCCAAGAGCATGGAACATCTTTCCATTTCCTAATATCCTCTTCAATCTCCTTTTTTAGTGTAGTATAATTTTCAGTATATAGGTCTTTTACATTTTTAGTTAGGTTGATTTCTAAGTATTTCATAGTTTTAGATGTTATTGTGAAGGGGGTTATTTCCATAATTTCTCTCTCAGTGAGGTTCTTGTTTGTGTACAGGAATGCTATTGATTTTTGAGCATTGACGTTTTATGCAGCTACACTGCTGATTAGGTTCATTACCTCTAGTAGTCTTTTAATGAAATTTTTTGGGTCTTCTATGTAGAGCATCATGTCATCTGCAAATAGTGATAATTTAACATCTTCCTTTTCTATCTTTATTCCTTTTATTTCTTTCTCTTCTCTGATTGCCCTGGCTAGTGTTTCCAGAACTATATTGAAAAGGATGGGTGACAGTGGACATCCTTGTCTTGTTCCTGATTTTAAAGTGAAAGATTTCAGCTTTTGTCCATTTAGCATAATATTGGCTGTTGGTTTGTCATAGGTGGCCTTTATGAAGTTGAGATTGACACAGTGTATTCTGAGTTTCTGAAGAGTTTTTATCATGAACATGTGTTGGACCTTATGGAAAGCTTTTTCCACATCTATTGATATGACCATGTGGCTTTTGTTTTTGGCTCTGTTGATGTGGTGTATTACATTTATTGATTTGCATATGTTAAACCATCTATGCATTCCTGGAATGAACCTCACTTGGTCATGATGTATAATATTCTTCATGATTTGCTGCATTCTATTTTGCAGTATTTTATTGAGAATCTTTGCACCAGTGTTCATTAGTGAAATTGGGTTATGGTTCTCCTTTTTGGTTGGGTCTACATCTTGTTTTGGTATCAGAGTAATACTTGCCTCTAGGAATGAATTACAGATGATTGTTTTCTTTTCAATTTCTCTAAAGAGTTTAAGGAGTATTGGCATCAAGTCTTCTCTAAATTTCTTATAGAATTCAGCTGTGAATCCATAAGAACCTGGGCTTTTCTTTGTTGGTAAGTTTTTTTATTATGTTTTTAATTTCAAAAGCTGATACTGAATTATTCAAAATTGCTGGACCTCCCCAGGGTGGGGAAACAAGAAGCAAGAGCATTTCCTGAGATCCGCGCCATGTTGGAACTTAGGGCGCCAAGACAACCAGTAACCTGACTGCCACCCTGGTGACTGTGGTCTGGCAAGCCGTGGCCACCCCAGCACAGGGAAACGAAAAGCAAGAGCGTTTCCTGAGAGCTGCACCATGTTGGAACTTAGGGTGCCGAGCCAACCAGTAACCTGCCTGCCACCCTGGTAAGTGACTGTGGTCTGGCAAGCCACGGCCACCCCAGGGCGGGGAAACAAGAAGCAAGAGCATTTCCTGAGATCTGCACCATGTTGGAACTTAGGGCACTGAGCCAACCAGCAACTAGCCTGCTGCCTACTGGGGTGCAGGCTTAGAATCAAACATACCACGCACACACACACACCCTTCCCCATTAACAATTGGGATCCAGGGATCTGGGTATCTCTTAGGAGGTGACCATATTTGGTACAGCAAGTTGGGGGAGTTTTCTTCTACTATCTCTGAAGGCAGATATTTTTTTTGCTTTGTTCTGAGTAATGGTGTTGCTCTATTCAATACTCTGTGTTGATGTGTTCTATAATGTTGTGTATTTCTTTGATTTTGCTGTACCTAGTAGAAGAACAACTATTTTGAAGACAATGAGATATACAATGTTGCCTATTACTGTTGTCCTGGTGACCTGCTTGATGTTCTGTGCCAATTTCACTATACTGTCTCAATTGACTTTATTCCATCCTTCGTTTTCTGTTTGCAGCTTCACTGTGTGTTCACTTTGTTTGCCTTAATTTTGTAACATGAACAGCTATTTTGGGGAGTATGTGGTTTGTCAACTAGTGATTTATGGGGGGTTTTTTTGAGGTTTTGTATGTTTCTACCCTTTTTTCTGTACTGCATTTTTTTCTATTTAAATAAAATTTAAAAAAAAAAATATATATATATATATATATATATATATATATATATATATATATATGAGAGTTTCCAAAGATGGCGAAGCAGTAGGTAGCAGGAGAGGGACCCTCTTTGAGAGAGACAGATTAAATGCCAGAATTGAACATCCTGGAGAGACCCACACAGAGAGAGATGGACTCTCTCAACCAAGAAAGAAACTAAAGTGAAAAAAACCACACGAATATGAGGTCCTGGGGCTACCATTAGAGAAGCTAAGCTCAGTAAGCACGGTGCCCTCCTCAAGCCGCCTGAATTCCTGCCTGAGATCGACATGACTGACCAAACTGCACCAATGCAACTGGCTTGAGCAGCCCTGAGTGTGGAGCTGAACAGCCCTGTGCGTGGCTCGCCTGGACCCAGCCCTGCACGCGACCCACCCAGAGGCACCGTGAATTCTCACTGCAGCTGCACTGAAGTTGGAGGTTGGGGAGCCCAGCAGTTCTCAGGTACTGGCATCAACATGGAATGAATGATGGGAATAGGACCCTTCCATGGGAAAGAGACAAATGACTGCACGACATGTTGGATTTGGGCAGGATAGCCCTAGCTTCATAAGGAAGTGGCTTCAGTTGGTTGCTCCCCTCACTGAGTGGATTGGTGGAATCTGCTTGGACTGGGGCATGCCCCTGGACAGGACCCAGTGGGTCACTACAATTAATTCCCTGAGCTCAGTGCACACTGATGCAGTGAAGGCCTGCAAAGGATGACTGACCCTGAGGGGAGGAGCCAGGGCACACTGCCCTTACTTAAACTTCAATCTCTTATAGCAGAAGGCAGAGGGCAGAATCTTCTAGCCTGTGCCCTCAGAGGAACTTTAACCAACAGGAGAAGGGGCTGGGAATTGCACTATACACTTGTATGGAAGGAACCAAAGACATGATGAGAGGGAGAAACAAGAAAAAAAACCCCATCCTCCAACCCTGAGAACATTGATTCAGTAGAGTAAATACAAAAAAGATTTAGGCAGCAAACATGCAAAATCAAACACAGTGTTACTGGACATAAAGAGATATCTTCAGGACATCATAAGTGGGATCGAAACTGAAATATTAATTCAAATTAAACAAGAGAAAAGTAGATTAATCAAAGAAAGCTTGGGCACCTCTCAAGAAGACACAGACAGAAGAATGGAGGAACACAAAAGGAGAGAAACGTTTAATGAAGAATACAAAAAAATTCCCTAGAACTCATGAGGCAGATTCAAAGAGATTAACAGGAAACTAAAGACTCCCTATAAAGCTGGCAAAACTGCTTGAAAGAAACCAAGAATAGAGTATCAAAAATTGAACACGGGCTTGCAATGTGTGATCATGAAAGGGAAGATCTCTTAAAAATAAAAAGGGACCAGGCAGTAACAATTGGAAGAATAGAGGAGGACAAGAGGATCTATAACTTAAGAATAAAGCATGGGAATGAAGAAGCAGGAATCAAACCAGAGGAATTGCAAAGGCTATGGACAGAAATCATTAAGGAAAGTTTCCCAAGCATAGAAAAAGGAAATGATATGCAGATGTATGAAGCACACAGAACTCCAGCCACCTACAACCAAAACAGAGCTACACCTAGACACATAATAAGCAGGATCCCAGAAATTCAATATAAGAATAGAATATTAAAAGCCATCAGAAAAAAGAAACAGATCAACTATAAAGGAAAACCCATCAAAATCACGGCAGACTTCTCGACACAGACCATCAGGTCAAGAAGAGCTTGGAGTGAAGTAATTCAAGTCTTGAAGGAGAACAACCTCCAGCCCAGATTGATGTATCCTGCAAAACTCTCTCTAGAAATTAATGGAGATGCAAGATGCTTCCATGAAAAAGAGGAACTGGGAGAATTTGTGACCACCAATCCAACCCTACAAAAAATACTGAAGGACATTTTAGAGAGAGAGAGAAAAAGAATACGAGCATTTCAGGAAGAGTGGCAGAGAGCTCTCAGCGAACGGGGCAGACAGTGGTGTGGAACAGAAAAATAGACAACCAATGGCAGAAAAACAGAATAGCAGAAATAAGGCAGAGAAGATTGGGTGTAATATCTAGTACAATGGCCTTGAAATATTAACATAGAGAAACACAGGCAGAGTAGATCAGGAGATAGGGTCCATTGAGATGCTCTATATAGGGAGGCAGTGGGACCCAAAATAAGCAGTGCACCCTATGGGAGTGAAAGGGGACAAATTGTCTAAAAAAGGGAGGCAGAGGATATTGTTAATTGGGTAACAAGATTTCAAGTTTACATTATTCTCACCACTCTGCTTGGGCTGATTACTTGCTCTTCCAGTTTGTCTACTTACACTGGACTTGAGGACATGGTCAGCTATCCCAAATATAAGAGGACATATTATGGTAATCATCCCTAATTTCCTAAGAACCTAATCTGAAGCCCTTTATAACTTATACTTTCTTATTATGACTGATCTTATTTGAATCTGGTTTGTTAGATCGCTACTTTGTATTGACTGACTTTATTTAAATCTGTTATGATTGATAGCATCAAGTCTAAGAGTATGGGCAACTACACTGAAGATGACAAGATTCATAAGATACACACTCTGGTTTGATTATTACTTGCTTTTGAAGTCTTATAATGTCTCCAATGCTGCATTTTTATTAATGTTGTTATATAATGCTGAGACATCATGGTAACCATTGTAGATCACCTTGTACTGCGGTTTTATATGACTTTTTTGCTTCATCCTTTTCTAGGAATTGTTTTGTTTTATCTTGCTTTGTTTTGTTTTTCCCTCTAACACATAAAGGATAGATATACATGTAGAAACTCATGCATGTGTAGAGCTTATAAACAGTTTATGAGAACCAACTATATAACGCATGTTGAAATGAACAACTATTTTGAAGAAAAAGAGCCACTACCGTACCCAGTGCTGACTCCATAATGTCATGATGTGAAATCCAGCAATACTATCATTCTTTGTTCAAAGTGTTTTTAGCTTATTTTGTTTTTTTTAAGTTCAACACACATGAAGATATGGACAGCTTTTTTGAGAATGAGAGATACTATGAGAGCCATTCTTGGCTTCCCTATTGTCTGGTCTTGAACAAATGAAACGCCCTCCTCGTCCTGCTCAGATAAATTCCATACTATGTTGTTTCATGTGAATTCCCTGTATGTGACAATATGGACAACTATTAGGAAGAAAACAAGAGTCAATAGGATAGAGAGTGAATATCTCCAATTGTCTTGCTTTGAAATTTATGTTTGCTACATTGCTTTCTTGTGACCTACTTTGTTCTGTTTTGTTGTGTATAATTTTACCTTTTTGATATAATTATACAAAAGGATATTCCCTTTTGTATAATTTTGATACAATTGAGTGGGTAAGATGAATGACCATATTGTTGTTTTTGTCAGATCGTGGAGCAGAACTATTAACAGTCTCACTGTTTCAATGTCTACTTTACCTGTTTTAACTTTGTAATTTGAACAACTGTTTCCAAGAATTCAGTATGTAATTTGTCAAGTAATAATTTCTTAGGATTATTTTGTTGTTCATTTCCTTTTTTCCTTGGAATTCTGTATTGTTTCTATCTTTTATTCTGTTTTGTTTTTTTTCTATTTAAATAATATATAATACATATAATATAATATAATATAATATAATATAATATAATATAAAAAGCCTGCATTTTCTAGGAATTTTAATGGAGTAAAACCATGAGGTGAGGCAAGTGTAAAGAGACAAAAAGTGTGAAGTGAGTCTCATACATCATTCAGTTATGGCTAAATTTTCATCCATGCACTACCATGCTTTGATCAGTGTTTTCATCTTTATGTCACAAAATTTCCACAAGTTTTCAGTGTTGGGGTAAAGTAAAAACACTGAGTCAGGGTGGTGCACAAATTTAATGCCAACCCCTTGTAAGACTTAGGAGATTTTAAAGTCCAAGAGAACCCTAGAGAACTGAGCAAGAGCCTTTTCAACATGAGATATACATTGAGGATTTGTCTCCATCCCTGATTATGTTTCATGTTGTCCATGGGGTCCTTAGGTAATGAAGAGAACATGTTTACAGTTTAAACTTTTATTGAATTTTTAAGTTGACTCATATACTCTACTAGTGCTACATGGCTCAATGCAAACTTTATATGCTCATGTTGGGGTGTACAGAGATGAGTCTCTGGTCTCAGAAAAAATAAATCATGGGTGAACAACCAGTTATTCACAGTGTCCTGCATTAAGTAAGGTACATGTGGTATTTAGTGTTGTATTATAAATTTGTCTCTCTGTTATATCTGAAATGCAGATCAAGTCATTTGTATTCAACTTGTTTTGTGCTTATTCAATGCATTTTGTTGTCAGTTACTTTCAAGTTGATCAAGTCATTTTCCTTTGAAACTGAAATACCACTTTTGTGTCATTCCTTCCAGTCTTCATATTGTCCCCTGTAGAACATGAGCCTTACCCAGTTGTATGCAGTTTGGAAAGCTGTGTTCACCTGTTTCCCCTGAGCAGCTCTATCAGGAGAGCAGTGCAATCCTGTTTGGAAATATGAACACTCCTGTGGGTATTTTGTGCCTTTCTTTTTCTGGATTTTTTTTTTATCATTACTGTACTGATGTGTTCCAGTCTGGTCATACTGCTTGACATGTATGCCCCAGACACAATGATAAAATGGAAATTTTAAATTGGCAGAAAGAGTGGTTAGCATTGGAGTTACTATTAGAAACAACAAGTATTTCTGTAATATACCTTTAATTTCATCTCTGTAACATAGTTTCAGGTCTATTACTTCAATTGAGTGGTTTGATTCAACCTCAGAAGGATTCAAATTTCAGACAATTTCACCTTTTTAAAGGGAGAGGAGTTTCTAAGCTACCTAGCACTTATTAGAATGCTGAATACATGCACACTTGTGTGAGCATGCAGAAAGAGTTCAAAAAGGTGAATAGAGCATGAATATCACTAGGATAGAGCACCTGAATGGAGAAGGAGACAATTCACAGGAAAAATGGACAAAAACCATTGGATATTTTCTGATTAATTTTCCCATTTAAAAATAAGATTTGACCATATTTGATTCTTCATGATATTAACTATTGTTTTAAAACCATGTTGGTGATGTAGTATGCTTGAATATGACAAGCTGCAGAATATTGGGAAGATAGTGTCTCATGTACAGAAAATTTTGTGAATTGTTTCTTCCTGAGGAAATGATTCTGGTTGCTGTTAAGTTTCTTGGTAAAATGTTTCCTTTTTCTCCTGCAAAGCTTTAAGAGAATCAGAAAATAATTACTACATATGAAGAATATCTGGGAATAGAATTCTTAGCTATTAAAGACTAGTATTTGTGATGATTAGTTGTGGTGTGTCTCATGATGAGTATGAATCTCCCAGTCCAAATTTGAAACTCTGAACTTCTTTGTTGATAACTGGTTTGTAGCACATGTCAAATGATTCACTTTGTATGTCCTTGACAACAATCAATATGACCTGTGTGGAATAAAGAGGGGAAAACAAGTCCCTTGACTTTCTGTGCATGAGCACAGGTGTTGCCATTGCTTAGAATACTGGCCTCAACTTTGCTCATGCTCTCAGAATCAAATCTTTCACCTTCCAGTGGAGATTCCTCAGCAGAGACAGAGCCTGAGAGGCAGGTACCATGTACCAGATGTAATCTCATAGGTCATGCTTCCTCATCACAAGAAGCCACAACCAGACATGTCTTTCCTATTAATCTAGGTGTCTTCACACTCACAAAACATGACAGTAGAAGTCTAAGCATCAGGATATCAAGTTGAGTACATTACTTTGGAAAAATTAATAAGCCAAAGAGATTAAATTTCAACCCTTGGGAAGGAAAGTGATATTATGGAAAATTTATCATGTTAAGTCCTTGCCTCACAGGAAAAGATTTGAGGGTGGGGCTGCATGCAGCTCTCATTCTGCCCTCCTGCTAGGGTTAGTATTCATAAGTCTGGATTCCATTGTAATATAGGGTAAAGCTAATGGACATTGTTAGATATTTTATCCCAGTCACAGGAAGTGCCAGATATATGCAACTATGATAAATTAAAGGTAAGTTTAATTATGAGGTCTTAAATGGACAACTTGTATCCTCTACATTGAGTTTTATTGTCATGATGGTGAATTCCAAATAGGAAACACACCTTCACAATTCCAAAGTGATTTATGATGGTTAAAAAACACATAATTTTTTAAAAAAGTTTAACGTAAATTAATCTTAACATACATTTTATTTTTTTCATTTTAAAGAGAATAAAAAAAGAGGGCAGAACAGAGCAGATCAAAACAGGACAACATAGGTAGCATATTACTTTACATTATGACAACAAGACATTAATAGTAGCTATCACAATATCACTTTCTCTGCTATAGTTGAGCATAGTTTCAAATACAATAATAACATACATAACCAAATATTATAAAACAATTCAAAGAGTGAAAGAATTACAGGGCATTCTGAACTGAATAACAGAGAATGATTAATTGGTACTATAATATCTCATTTTTGATAAAAAAATTTTTGTTTATACTATCACACATATTCAAATCCCAATAAGACACAATGTGATATAGAACCAATGGTAGTAGAAGAATCGAAGCATAGTAGGACTTCTAACAAGGATGATATTAAATCAGCAATAGCTGTCATAATGTTTTGTTTTCTTCAAAACAGCTGTTCATACCATCATACTTGACATAGTCAAACAAAACAGAATAAAAACCTTCCAACTGATGAATGAAAACTTTGAAAGCTTCAAAGCTATGAGATGGGGAATCATGATTACAATAAAATCTTATATACACTTATCAACTCTCATACTAGGGAGGCTATATGCTATTTACACATGTGAGTCTGGTTTATTTCTCTTATGAGTGTGGTCTCAAGTCGTGTCCATTTATTTATAAATATCTCGATGTGATAATAATTTATAGCTGAGTAGTACTCCATTGTATAAAAATGCCACAACTTTTTTATCTTTTCCTCAGTTGATGGGCACTTAGGTTGTTTCCAAGATCTGGCTATTACAAATTGTGCTGCTATAAACATGGGTGCACATATATAACTGTGGTATGATGTTTTCAGATTTTCTGGGAATATGCCTAAAAGTAGAATAGCTCGGTCAAATGGGACCTCCAAACCCAGCTTTTTGAGGAATCTCCAGACTGACCTCCACAGTAGTTGCACCAGTCTATACTCCCACCAACAGTGCAGAAGAGTTCCTTTTTCCCACAGCCTCTCCAGCACTTGTTGTTGGCAGTTTTTTCTATCCTGGCCATTCTTTCTGGGGTGAGATGGAATCTCAGTGTGGTTTTAATTTGCATTTCTCTAATGACTAATGATGATGAACATTTTTTTCATGTATTTATTTGCCATTCGTATTTCTTCATCTGAGAACTGTGTATTCATTTCAGATGCCAATTTTTGGATTGGGTCTTTGAATTTTGCAGCTCTGATTTTTTTTAATACTTGATAAATTCTAGAAAGAAGTCCTTTGTCTGAGGGACAATCCATTAATATATTTTCCCAATTTGTGGGTTTTCTTTTCACTCTACTGGAAATCTCTTTCAACATGCAGAAACTCCTTAATAAGATATGGTCCCAGTTATTGATTCTGGGAAGTATTTCCCATGCAGTTTGATTCTTGTTCATGAATTCTCTACCTACCCCTATATCTTCGAGCATTTTACCTACTTTGTCTTCCAATAGATTTAGTGTTTCTGTTTTAAGATTTAGATCTTTGATCCATTTAGATTTTAGTTTAGTACATGGTGATAGGCATGGGTCTAGTTTTAGTCTTCTGCATATGGATGGCCAATTTGTCCAGCACCATTTGGTGAAGAGACTATCATTTTTCCAGCTAACATGTTTGGCCCCTTTATCAAAGATAAGGTGGCTGAGTGAGTTTGTGGTTGTGGTTGTATCTTCCAATCTATTCCATTGATCTTCAGGTCTGTTTTTATTCCAGTACCATGTTGATTTTATTACAGTAGCTTTGTAGTATAATTTCAAATCAAGGATTGTGATGTCTCCTGCCTTGCCTTTGCTGCTTAGAATTGCCTTTTCTATTGTAGGTGTCTTTTGGTTCCAGATGAATTTTAGAAGTGATCTCTCTAGATCTATGAGGTATGTTAGTGGTATTTGATTGGGATTGCATTGCATCTATATAGTAATTTTGGGAGAATGGACATTTTCACAATATTTATTCTTCCTATCCATGAACAGGGGATGTCTTTCCATTTTCTGAGGTCCTCTTCAACTTCCTTTTTTAGGTATTATAATTTTCCTCGTATAGCTGTTTTACATCTTTCGTGAGATTAGTTCCTAAGTATTTCATTTTTTTCAATGCTAGTGTGAACGGTGTGGTTTCTCTTACTTCTCTCTCAGTATTTTTGTTGTTAGTGTATAGAATGCTATTGATTTTTGAGTATTGACTTTGTATCTGGCTACCTTGCTGAATGTATTTATTATATATAGGAGTCTTTCAATAGAGTTTTGGGGGTCTTCTATGTAAAGTATCATGTCATCTGCAAATAATGATAATTTAACTTCCTCTTTTCCTATCTTTACTCCTTATATTTCTCTCTCTTGTCTACTTGCTCTGGCTAGTATTTCGAGTGTTATGTTGAATAGGAGTGGTGATAGGGGACATCCTTGTCTTGTGCCTGATTTTAAGGTAAAGGCTTTCATTTTTGGGCCATTTAATATGATGCTGGCTGTTGGTTTGTCATAGATGGCCTTTATCATATTGAGGTAAATACCATCTATTCCCATTGTCTTCAAGTTTCTTATCATGAATGAGTGTTGGACCTTATCAAAAGCTTTTTCTGCATCTGTAGAGATGATCATGTGGTTCTTACTTTTTGTTCTATTGATATGGTACATTACATTTATTGATTTACATATGTTGAATCATCTCTGCATTCCTGGTATGAATTCCACTTGGTCATAGTGTATAACCTTTTTGATGATTTGCTGTATCCTGTTTGCTAATATTTTACTGAGAATTTTTGCATCTATATTCATTAGGGAGATTGGCCTATAGTTCTCTTTTTTAGTTGGGTCTTTCAAGGGTTTTGGTACTAGAGTAATATTTGCTTCCAGGAATGGCTTAGGTAGAATTGCTTCTCTTTCAATTTCATTGAAGAGTTTCAGGAGTGTCAGGATTAAGTCTTCTTTGTATTTCTTGTAGAATTCTGCAGTGAATCCATCTGGGCCTGGGCTCTTCTTTGTTGGCAAGGTCTTAATTACATTTTCAATTTCATAAATAGAAATTGGGTTTTTCAGTAGTTTTACATCTTCCTGATCCACCTTTGATAGTTCATATGTTTCAAGGAATCTGTCTATTTCTTCAGGGTTATCAAACCTGTGAGAGTAGAGGTTTTTGAATTAGGTGTTGATGACCTTCTGTATTTCCACAGAGTATGTGTATGTGGTAATTTCACCTCTTTCATTCCTTATTGCATGAATTTGAGCTTTTCTTTCCTTTTTTAAATAAGGTTGGCCAGGGCCTTATCAATTTTACTTATTCTTTCAAGGAACAAACTCTTTGATTCATTGATCCTTTGTACTGTTTTCTTAGTCTCTATTGCATTAATTTCTTCTCTAATCTTTATAATTTCCTCCCTTCTTTTGGCTTTGGGCTTAGCTTGCTCTTCTTTTTCTAGATGTTTGAGTTGTAGCATCACATTGTATATTTGCATTCGTTCTGTCTTCCTGATGTGGGAACTCAGTGCAATAAACTTTCCTCTGAGGACTGCTTTCATTGCATCCCACAAATTCCAGGAAGTTGTGTTTGTATTTTCATTTGCTTGTAGATATTGTTTAATATCTTCTTTAATTTCTTCTGTGACCCAGTGATTGCTCAACAGTGTATTACACAGTTTCCATGTGCTTGTGAAGTTTTTGCAGTTGCTTTTATTGTTAATTTCTAATTTCATGGCACTATGATCCAATAGCACGCATGGGATAATTTCAATTCTTTTGCATTTACTTAAATATGTTCTGTGTTTTACTTAAACAAGTCCCATGTACTGCTGAGAAGAATGTATATTCTGATGTTGTTGCATAGAAAACATCTATATACATCTATCAAGTCCAGTTTTTCACAGGTATGATTCAGTTTTGTTATTTCTTTGCTGATTTTCTGTCTAGTTGATCTGTCCCTTTGTGTCAATAGTGTGTTAAAATCTCCTGTTATAATTGTGTTATTACTTATTTCACTTTTCATTTCTGTTAATATTTGCTTTGTGTAGCTGGGTTCTCTGGAGTTTAGTGCATATATGTTTAAGATTGTTATCTCTTCCTCTTGAAGTTTTCCCCTAACTAGTATGTAGTGACTTTCTTTATCTCTTTGGATCATTCTTGGTTTGAATTTCACATTGTCTGCAAACAGGATTGCTACTCCTGCTTTTTTTTGGTTTACTGTTGCATGAAGTACTCTTTTCCATCCTTTGACTTTCAGTCTATGGGTTTTGGGTAAGATGGGTTTCTTATACACAGCATATGGTTAGATGTTGTTCCTTGATCCATTCTGCCAGTCTGTTTCTTTTGATTGGTGAGTTGAGGCCATTTACATTAATGGTTATAACTGTTATATATTGGTTTATTGTTGACATGTTATCTTTCTGCTGTTGTATCTTTAGCTTTCCATTCTATTTAATTGTCTACCTTGCTTGTTGCATTTATCCTATGTGTATCTAGAATATCTTTCAGTATTCATTGTAAGGGTGGTTTTGTGGTCATGAAATTTTTCAGCTGTTATTTGTCATAGAAGTATCTCATTTCTTCATCCATTTTGAAGACAGTTTTACAGGGTACAACAGTCTGGGTTGGAAGTGGTTTTCCTTTAGGATCTGAAATACTTCACTCCATGCTCTTATTGACTTCATTGTTTGTGTTGAGAAGTCTGCTGTGATTCTGATAGGTTTTCATTTATAGGTGATCTGTCTTTTCTCTCTAACAGCCGTTAGTATTCTGTTCTTATGGTGGGATTCTGTTATGGCGCTTATTATGTTTCTGGGTGTAGTTTTATTTCGGTTATGGTTATTTGTAGTTCTATATGCTTCAGTAATCCAAATGTCAGTTTCCATTCTCATGTTTGGGAAGTTTTCAGATATTACTTATGTAAATATACTCTTGATATCATTTTGGCTGTTCCTTTCTTTTTCGTTTATCCCTAGTAATCTTATGTTATTTTTCTTTGCATCATCTTGCAGCTGTTGAATTGTTAATTCCTAATTCTTTGTTATTTTTAAAAGACCTTTCCTTTCCTGTTCACTAGCTGTGATCTTATCTTCAAGGTCTTAAATTTTATCTTCAGTTTCATTGAGGTGGTTTTTATAGCTTTCAATAGAATTTTTGATTTCCTGTATATCTCTTTGAATCTGCTTTATGCATTGTGTTTGTTTCTTATAGTGTTCATTCAGGGATTCTATCTGTTTGCTTTGTTCCTCTAATTTTTTAGCTGTGTCTTTACTAGATGTGTTCAGTGTTTCTTTCACTACTTTTATCATTTCTTCTTTTACCTGGGCAATTATTTCTAATTTGAATTTCTCCATAGTTTCCCCTAGTTGCTTCTTTATTTCAGTTGATATCATTTCAGTCGTTACAGGTGTATGGCTTCTATTTTCTTCCCTGTACATGGCTTCCAGGCTTTCTTGGGATGGACTGGTGATTTGAGCCTGCCTTTTGGTCTTTCGTTTTGTCATTTTTCTTTATTTCCTTGTTTTGAGTGGTGTTCCAAAGCTTCCTCTGGGTGTGTTGCAAATCTCCTGCACCTTCAGCTACTGGAGCAGTCTCAGGTCCTCTGCAGGTACTTGGCCCCCTAAATTTAGAAGTGGACGCAAGGTGTTGAGAACTGGAGCCAGAGAAACCTGCAGCGCACAATCCTCTGTCCTAGGGGTGTGGATATGAACTCAGCAGCTGGCAGTGCTGGTTGTAAGCTGTCTCCAGGCCAGCCCAACTGAGCCCAGAGTCCTTGAGCAAGGTTCCTGCCTCCTGGGCTGAAACAAGGCCGCTGAGTGTGGTTGATTGAGGCTCTGCAATCTGCTGGACCTAGTCCAGACTCCTGGTAGCTTCCCAGAAACTCAAAAGCCGGGATGTAGGTCTCCAACTTTCTCCAGGTCACCAGAACTCACCTCAGGCAATCTCCACCTCTCTGCAGATTCTTGGCTTTCTTAATTGAGATAAGAAGCTGGGCATGGAGAACTGATGCCAGCAGAGTCCCTGGGGTACAACATCCTGTCCTAGGGGTGTGGATATGAACTCTGCAGCTGGCACTGCTGGTTGTAAGCTGTCCCCAGGCCAACCCAGTTGAGCCCAGAGTCCTCGAGCAAGGTTCCTGCCTCATGGACTGAAACAAGCCTGTAGAGAGTGGCTGACTGAGGCCAAACAATCCGCTGGACCCAGTCCAGCATCCTGGTAGGTCCCCAGGAACTCAAAAGCCAGAATGCCTAACATACATTTTAGCATTGGCAATGACTAAAGTAATTGTTGGGACCCTTTCCAGGCATGTGTAAATTGCTGTCATATCTAGAGTCATGTGGTAAGTGAATAAACTGTGTAATACACTAGATTTTATTGCTTATAGTGCTAAGTGTGGATGACTGTTTAATACATTAGCTTCTATTACTTATAGTGGGAAAAGTGGATGTTATGATAGGAATATAAATAATGGAAGGTAATATAATGCTGTAAAGGACAACTTTCAAAGGGACTGCCTGTTAAACCCTCAAACTAATCACTTTTAAGTAGGCAATTCACTTGTATGTGCAATTTTATATTTAAAAAAAGGGTATCAAACTCACAATCTCACATTGCCAGGCTGGCACTTTGCTGATGAACTATATCCCTGGCCTTGTAAAAGAAGTTTTTCTGAGTACAGAGAGAGAAGTACCATTGGTCATGTAATTATTATAATTCATTAATAGTTAATGGGCAGGCTAAAGGACATGCTAAATGATGCACTTTGTGCTTTTTACAGCTTTTTCTTAGGTGGTTTTGACATCTTTGAATTTATGAATGTGTGAATTGCATGTGGTATAATAGTCATAATTTAAAATCCACTTGTTTATACCTGATGCATATTTACATGGGACAAATCTGCATTTCAATCCAGAGATACTGTCTGTGGTATATTATCTTAAAAATTCAATTAAATTTTTGTTGGAATTGTAATTTTTCACCTATACACTGTTATTTGAAAGTGAATATATTTCTATGCATTCAACTTATTCTCTGCAAATATCATTTTATTTTTGCATCTTGTCTGTATCCATTGACATCACTTTAGCATGATTTTCCTGTACAGTTTAATGTATTTAGTTGAATTAATCACTCAATAATGATTTTAGTATTTTCAAAGCTTCTTTTCTGTTGTTGTTTAGAATCTGCACAAACATAGAACAATGAATTATCCTGTTTTCTGTAGGGTGATTAGCATTTTTATATTACAGCAGTTTTCTCTACTTCTCTTTAGAAACTCAGTTTCCAGAGATTCAGGGATAGGCCTGTAATGGGCAGTGCTGGCCCTAGTCTCAGACTTCCCAAAAACAATTGTCTTAGTTACTTTTATTTCTTGCTGAGACAAGTCACCTGATGCCCAAAGTGGGGAAAGGAAAGGTTTATTTCTTACAATTTTTGGAAGTTTCATTCCATACAAAGTTGGCCCCAAGGCTGGGTGGCATGGCGGGCCCACAGTTCATGTTGGCTGCATACAGAAAGGTGGAAACCGGCAAGAGAGAGACACACCTTCTTCCTGCCGTTACATTAAATCCTGGTTCCACCCCCTAGGAGGGTGTAGCACTGACACCACCAATCCAAGCACTAGAAAATGAACCAATCTCAAATGCACAATGCAAATACATGAGGCCTGTGGGCCACTGACATAAACCATGACATCCCACCCATTGCCCCCAAAGACTCATGTACAACCTTTATAGGAAAGACATTTAGTCAATCTCCAAAAGTTCCCAAAGTCCTAACATTTTCAGTGTTAGTGGCTGAGCAGTCCAAGTCCAAATTCTCCTCCAATATCTATGGCAAACTCTGAACTGTAACCCCCTGTACAAGTGAAACAAGGTTAAACATTTCTGAAATGTAAAGGTATAAAATAAATATTACCATTCCAAAAGTTACAAACGGGGGAATATAACGCATTGGAAACAAGGCAAGTCCAGGAAGTCCAAGTCCAAGTACCCAGCAGGGAGAATATTAAGTCCTAGATCTCCATGCTCAGCATTTGAAGCAATCTGGTTGCAAGCTCCAAAAGGCTTGGGTGATTCCACCCCCACGGCACTTCCAGGGATTTCAGCTCCTGCAGCTTTTCTCTTAAACCTTCTCTGTTCAGTTTTTGCAGCTTTCCTTGGATGATCCACGTTCTTCATTTCTGCAAACTTCTGGGGACTTCACTGCACCTTTGGATTCACACTTACATCTTTACATATTGCCCTCTCAGGGACACAACACTTGGCCTCCCAGGCCCTTTGCAATTGAGGTGGAACCTTCTTACCCTCAGAATTTGTGCATTTTCCTGGCTCCTAAAATCAGCACCATGTGGAGGGCGCCAAAGTCTGCTGCCCGCTGGAGTAGTAGGCAGGCTTTTCTCTATCTTGGCTATAGGGGTCCAGTGCCTGGATTGCTGGGCTCTGTTTACCTGATTATGAAGAAAAGCTTTTCTATGTTGCCACCATTCTGGAACCTCATGTGGCTTTCCGTGTCATTCTGGAGCATGGTACTCTGAAGCTTTCTCATCTGAGAAAATTCTTTGACTTTTGCAGATTTGGGGCTGCAAAGGATGGAGACCCACTGCTTCCCGGGATGCCCAGTGCCCATCTGTCTTATCTCTCGTTCCTTCTCGGATATCCAAATTTCGGCACTATCTTTACAATCCACAGATTTACTGGAGTTTTGCTTCTGGCCAAACTCAGTGTTTTAAATTATCCTGCTGGGCTCTTTGTTCTTGATTTGCAACATAGATCTGGCTAAAAGCACCCAACAATAGGCATGCCACAGCCTCAACTTTTGACTGCCTTGAAATTTCCTTTGCCAGGTTATTCAGCCCACTAAGCTTAATCTCAGTCTCAGGCAAAGTCTCTGGGCATGAGCCAAATGCATACAAACTTTCTGCCAAGCCATAACACACATCACAGGGAGTCCAGCATCCAATGCAGTCTTCCTTGCCAGCAGAAACCTCGCAAGCCTGGTCTTTACTCTCAGGCTTTCTATCAGCCTTCTGGCCTCCTGAGCTCTAACCAGAATCTCCTCTACAGAACAACATAAGTGGCTCCAGCTCTGTGCATCAGGGCAACATGTCCGGAACCTTTCCTTACTCTGCCCACAAGCCATTTCCAAAGCCTCTTGAAAAACATGGTCAGGTATAGTCACAGCAATGACCCCACTCTTGGTACCAAATTCTGTCTTAGTTACTTTTACTCATTGCTGAGACAAAATACCTGATGTCCAAAGTTGGGAAAGGAAAGGTTTATTTCTTACAGGTTTTGGAGGTTTCCATTCATACTCAGTTGGCTCAAAGTCAGGGTGGCATGGCAGGCCCAAGTTCGTGGTGGCTGCAAACAGCAAGGTGGAAACTGGCAACAGAGAGACACACCTTCTTCCTGCCATTACATTACATCCTGGCTTCACCCCCTAGGAGGGTGTAGCACCGACACCACCAATCCAAGCCCCAGACAATGAACCAAACAAAAATGCACAATGCAAACACATGTGGCCTGGGGGCCACTGACACAAACCATGACATTCCACCCCTGGCCACCAAAGACTCATGTACAACCTTTATATGAAAGGCATTTAGTCCATCTCCAAAAGTTCCCAAAGTCCTAACATTTTCAGTGTTAGTTGCTGAGCAGTCCATGTCCAAAGTCTGCTCCAATATCTATGGCAAACTCTTAACTGTAACCCCCTTTACAAGTGATACAAGTTAAACA
>PVJX010015396.1:22703-42713 GCA_004027295.1 Dolichotis patagonum | reverse complement strand
GTGAGGGGTGTGAGTGTGTGAGGGAGGGGTGTGAGGGGTGTGAGGGTGTGAGAGGTGTGAGGGGTGTGAGGGTGTGAGCGTGTTTTAGTGTGAAGGTGTGAGGGGCCCTCACAGAGGTTTTTGAGGGCTCAGGGAATTGCATTTGAGGTGCTGGGGTTCAAATATTGTACCTCTACCACTGAGCAACCTGTCTGTCTGTCTGTCTGTCTACCATCTATCTATCTACCTATCTATTTTTGGTAGAAGGTGTCTGGCTCTGAAGCCCAGGCTGGTCTCAACCTTGCAGCGACCCTCCTGCCTCAGCCTCCTCAGTGCAAGGATGAGAGGCGTGTGCCTCTTGGTTATTTTGTATTTTGTTTTTTGAAGCAGCATCTTGCTGAGTTGCCCAGGCTGGTCTCAGATTTGTGATCCTCCTGCCTCAGCTTCCTTGGCGCTGAGATCACAGGCCTGCATCCCTGTGCCTGGTTTTGAATTCCTATTTTTCAAAAGCATCCTTTAGTTTTTTGAATTAGCATTCTTAAGGTACTTATATCTTAAGTGCTGGCTCTGAGTTGAATTAAAGTATTCTTTGTAGAGAAGGATAAAGTATTCCTTGTAAAAATTTTTAAAAATATAATTTCTTGTTTCGGGCAGGGAGGAGCAGATTCTCACTGTGTAGTCTAGGCTGGCCTTCAACTCATGGCAGTCCTCCTGCCTCACCCTCTGGAGTACTGGGGTTACAGGCGTGTGCCCCCGGGTCCACTTGAACTTTAACTCTGAGAATGGGTCTCACTAAGTTGCCCAGGCTGCTTGCTCACTAACGTTTGATCTTTTGTCTCAGCCTCCCCAGTAGCTGGGGTTACATGTGTGCATCGCCATGCTCTCTCCTCTCTCTCTCTCTCTCTCTCTCTCTCTCTCTCTCTCTCTCTCTCTCTCTCATCTTTTTGAGGTTAATGCCCCAGGGCTGGGTAGGGCCACCTTCCTCCTCCTCCCTCAGGAAATGGGAACCAGGTCCCTCCCCAGGCCTGTCACATAACAGTGGGGGGCAGGTTGCCAGCTCAGGCAATGAGCAACCACTCACCGTGGGTCCCCAGTGGGGTGTTACTGCCCTTGGTCTTAGGACACCAGGAGGTGCAAGTTGGAGCTCCCTGCTGCTCCCGGGGTAACATTTATTGGGGGCGGGTGGAGGGGATAAGCCAGCAGAGATACCCACTGGAATGTGGGAACCATTACCTGAGGCCACCATTGCACTGACTGTGGGGAAAGGCAAGTTAAATTTACAGAGCGTCACCGTTAGGCCCAGGAAATCGCTTCTGATTACAGAGGAGAAATGCAAGTTGTAGTCAGTCCTGTGATAGCTGGATCTTCAGACCCAGTGAGGACATGGCTTGGTGGTCACTTCTTCCCCTAGCAGGGCTTTCCTCGACCCAACCTAGAGAAAACAACCAAGAAAAGAGGGAGGCTTTGGGACCACCACTTTCAACAGATTTATTTTGTCCAGGAATTGAACAGATAAAAGGAAGATGTTTACTAGACCCTGGAGCCAACGTGTCTGTCACGGCTGTCGAGCGGTGGTCCCCCCCTTTGGCCTGTCAAACCTCGGGCCGTCGTGTTAGTGGAACTTGGTTCGCCTCAACAGATGTTACAAAGTGCAACTCCCATACCATATTCAGGCCCGGAAAATCACGTCAGGGCCTTTCCACCCTATGTGGCCCCTATGCCTGTCACTCTATGAGGAAGGGATCTTTTATTTATTTTCAGGTACCGGGGATTGAACTCACGACCTCACACTCGCCAGGCAGGTGCTTGTGCCACGGAGCTGTATCCCTAACCCCAAGAAGGGATCTTTTAAAGGAATGGGAAATCATGTTCACCAAGGAGCCCATTAGTGTCACAGAACAAATCAGGAAAAAGATCAGGTATCCGATAGGCGTGGGTTCAGAAAAGAATTTTCAAGCACCCCCCGAACCACTATTGGTGACCCCTAAATTAGACCATGCAGGAATAGGCTCTCAGCCCCTTTTCTCATAGGGGCCATTGAGGCTTCTCCCCCCAGAATGGTTTTGCTGCTTCAATGGAAAACAGACACCGGGGTCTGGGTGGATGCATGGCCCCTACATAAAGAGAAGTTGGCACATTTCCATCAATTGGTACGAGAACAGATTCAGCCAGGACATTGAGAACTGTCTGGCAGCCCCCGGACGCCCCCTGTGTTCATGGTCCCAGAGAAACCTGGAAGATGGAGGTAGCTACAGGGTATAAGGCTGTAAATACCTGCTTGTAGCAGACAGGTCCCTGCACCTGGCCTCCCATCTCTGAGCCATCCCTCCAGAATGGCCAACGATTATTATTGATATAAAAAGCTGTCTGTTCACAACCCCTCCACATCCCCCGATGATCAGTGTTTTGCTTTCTCTGTACCTAATATCAATTTTAAGGACCCCGTGAGCAGCTATCAGTGGACAGTTTTGCCACAGGGAATGATGAATAGCCCCTCGCTGTGTCTCCATTTTCTAAGTCGAACCTTACATCCCGCTTGAGAGAAATGTCCTCAGGCTTTCAGGCTTGTATTATCCATTATATGGATGGCATGTTGTGGTCCACAGTATGAAAAGCACAGTACTCGCTTTGTTTGCTACAGTCAGGAGGAATCTTCAGAGCCATGGCCTCTGCATAGCTCCTGACAAAGTACAGATTTCCAGCCCTGATCTGTATTTAGGGACCCCACTTATGGAACAGGTGGTAAAGGCTGGGAGTGGTGGTGCACACCTGTCATCCCAGCCGTTGGGAGGCTGAGGCAGGAGGATCACTGAGAGTTCAAGGCCAGCCTGGGCTATGTAGTGAGTTCAAGGCCAGCCTGGGCTACGTAGTGAGTTCAAGGCCAGCCTGGGCTACGTAGTGAGTTCAAGGCCAGCCTGGGCTACGTAGTGAGTTCAAGGCCAGCCTGGAACACATAGCAAAATCCAAAACCCCCCAGCCGAACCACAAATAAAGAAACAAAAAACAAGTGATGAAGGGCTGGGGCTTTAGTTCAGCAGCATAAGCACCTGCCTGGCAAGCACGAGGTTGTGAGTTTGATCCCCAGACCAAAAAAAAAAAAAAAAAAAAAAGTGATGAGACCCCAAAAGATAAAAATAAGACATGATTATTTGTTAACTTTGAATGAGTTTCAGAAATTATTGGGGGACATTAACTGGATTCAGCCTGATTAGATATTGCTACATACTAATTAAAATGCTTTTGCAATACCCTATAGGGTGACCCTCAGACCAATTCACCATGACAGTCAACTCCCGAAACCTAACAGGAATTACAATTGATAGAAGAAATGGTACAGCAGTGAGTAGCAGATTGAGTTAGTGATTATCACTTCTTATTTTATGTTTTAGACACCCCCCCACTCCCCTACTGGCTTCCAGGCCAGTTTTATAATTCTCAACTATTTCCCATTAAATAATAATGCTACTCAAATAATAAAAACCCTACAATTATATATTGAACAAATGGCAAAAATAGTAGTAGATAGAACTCATTGTAATCAGTTGTTTGGTATTGACTCCTCTTGTTATATTGACCTTGAAGTTTTTCCAATATTTAATTCTGTCCCAGCAGATTGTTTATTGGCAAATTGCTTTTGCTGATTTTATAGGACATGTTGATAACCACTTTCCTCATGATTCTATCTTTCAGTCTTTTCTAAAACACTCATGTATAATTCCACTGCCGTGTGGCCATCGCTGCCAGCACTGTGGGTAGGAATCGAGTGTCTGGAAATGAACACTGGGCCTGTGTCCCCAACTCACCTTTACTATGACTCCTGAGATTTATCACGATGGATTAGATTGGGCCCTTTATAGCTCCTGGATTTGTGGTTGAATGGCTTCTTACCTTATTTACGTGTGCAGAACGTATGTGGAACCGTTGTGTATCAGCCAGAGCCCTAGGACATGAGACTACTAGCATTGGGGTGTATGCCCAGGGTCTGGGTACTCGGGAACCCTGTGGACCCATGGGTGAATGCTCCCATTATTATGAGTAACAACCTCTAATGAACCATCTGAGACACATGAGAACAATAAAAGCATTGGGTTGGATTAGTGCTGGATTGTCACTTGGGTATTTCTTTTTGAGCTCAGGCTGGCATTTCACTCACGGTGACCCTCCTGCCTCAGCCTCCCGAGTGCTGGGATGACGGTGTGCGCCACCGCACCTGGAACTTTGGTTTTGTTAATCTCAGGTGTTGCCCTGTCCTCTGTGGCTCTGGTGGCCACATGCAGACTGCTCATTTTGCAGACAATGGGGCCAAAAAGCAGAGAAAGCTTGGAAGATGCAGGTGCTCCACTGACACAAAGCCTTGATCCTAGATTACTGTCTTAGAAACCTCTGTCAGGTAGAGAGCTTGGGGTCACTTTAACATCACTTGGTGTTATGTAAATCCTTCTAACAGATCCGCTCACCCTGGGAATGTACAAAAAGTGCCTATAGGATGCTACCCACAGCACGGAACCTTGGATCTAGAAACCTTAGCAAAGGAAGGATTGTCTCTGTGCCAAACCTGATGAACAGATCCAAGACTGGGACAAGGTTACTAACACCCTCGACGGTGTTAGGAGGGGTGGACACGGTGACACCTCTCCCAGCCTTCCTGCCTCCCTGCTGGGCATAGTGTCTGTCCCTGGCCATTAGGGGGCTGTGGCTGGTGACCGTGACCCGCTGTGGGGTCCACGGGGACAGGGGCAAGGTTGGTGACGGTGCTCTGGGAGGGGCCACGTGGTTCATTTCTCCAAGCTTTCTCCCCCCTAGTGTCTCCTGGGTCCCTGTCATGAGAGGCCACCTTGATGTCCAGTGTGAATGTCACAGACACACACAGGGTCCATCTGAAGACTCAGTACTGGGCTGGAGGAGATGGACTGACCAGTGACAGGGAGGAGAGAGCTCGGTGATGGCGGGGGTCGTTTTCATTTGTGGTACTGGGGCTTGAACCTGGGGCCTTTGCACTGAGCCACAGCCCTAGCCCTTTAAACATTTTTTTATTTTGAGACAGGGTCTTGTGAAGTCCCAAGTTGCCCAGGCTTGGCTCGAACTTGGAACCCTCCTGCCTCAGCCTCCCAGAGCGTTGGGATGGCAGACGTGTGCCACCAAGCCCAGTTAGGGTGAGGGGGTCTTCAGGATTCTGGGTAGAGGAGGGAGATGGAGGAGGCTTCAGGGGACGGGAGCAAGTCTGACACTGGGGACAAAGAATATGCATTAGTGCTGCCTCAGGCCAAGTGCCCTGGGCCGCACGCGGGTTCTCAGGGGTCCAGATGGGCTTGTCCGTCTGGATGAAGATGCATCCGGAATGGGGAGCAACAGCTCCATCTGCTCCAGGAAAGGAGACCGAGGTTGGTACCCAGATTGCCCGGATAACGACATACTGCTGTCCTGGTCTCTCAGGCTCTCAGGAACCTGGGGAGAGACACCCATGTGCTCTGCTGGAGTCTTGCTCTGTGTGCGTGTGTGTGCGTGTGCGTGCGTGCGTGCGTGTGTGAAAAACCTTGGGCTAGATCTTGGGAGATGTCTTTGAGAGCGAGGTCACCATGGACAGCTGTGCAAATTGCTCACTGCACAAGCGCGCTTAGCTTCAGTCCACACACAGTTCTCCAAGCCACCACCAGAGGGCGCCTTTTACAACGCACACAGAGGCAGATGCGGCTGCTGCTTCTTGGGCAGAGGGGAGTACAGGGCCTGCCTTCTCAGATGCATCCTGCCTCAGCCTCCTCTATGGTCATCTGCCCTGGCCTATCAATCCCATGAGAGGGTTCTGGGCCATAAAGTCATTTTCTGGTCACCACTGTCTTCCAGAAGGGGGCTTTCCATGCAGTGACGGTCACGTACTGAGATAACAGATATGCGCTCTACTAACTGTAATGATTGATTGACTGATTGATTTGGTTTGTTGAGACAGAGTTTTGCTATGCAGTTCAGGCTGGCCTTGAACTCACTATGCTTCCAGGCTGCCTCACACTCACAGCGATCCTCCTGCCTCAGCCTCCCAAGTGCTGGAATTACAGCGTGTGCCACTACGCCCGTCCAACTGTAATGATTTGATTTGATTCGATTCGATTTGATGTCTTGGACTGCTTTTAAAAAACAAGATTCATCGTGTGTTTCCAGCCCTCTCACAGCAGCCCCAACAGCAGAGCAGACGTCTCACGCCCAGCCCCCACCACCGCGGAGCCCAGCAATCTTAGGCCAAAGGCTCGGGTTGACTTCTGGTCTTTCTGCACCCGGCGTGCTCCGGGCGTTTCTCTCGGGAGCAAGCAGCGCTTGGCAATAGTGACCATTGTGCATTGTTACTGAGTCACCCCAGCCTCCCCTTCCAGCAAGAAAATTACACTCATTAAACCCGGGAGGGCATCGCGTCATGCCTGGATCATTCGCAGAAGAATTTCTCTCTCTCTGCATCATTCACAACGGCTGCGAGTGACATCGCTGAGGAGGCTTTGTGGTGTCTGCAGTCCGGGTAACAGACACGTTTGAGGTCACCCCTGCGAGGCTCGGGGACGCGGGGCCCCTGGTTCCCCAAACAGTGCCCATATGCACTTATCCCACCCAGAGTCCCTAAGCGTCTGCTGGGAGCCTGGGTTGACTTAACATGTAGGAGACACAGCCACACCCACGCCCACGGGAGACACCACTGCCGCCTGCGTGGGTGGATTTTTACTGAGAATTTACTGACAGCCTAAGGTAACCAGGCGTGGTGGCACAGGCCTGTCATCCTGGACTCTTGGGAGGCTGAGGCAGGAGGATTGCAAGTTCAAGGCCAGCCTGGGCAAGTTAGTGACTTAAAAATAAAGACCCCGGTTTCGTACATGAACGGAACCTATCACCTCCACCCGGCGTTTCCCACTTTTGGACACCAGGGGGCGCCCGCGAGCCTCCGGCCGCCGGGAGCGGTGCTCGCCCCGCCCGCAGGAATGCGGCTCTGGGGGCGGGGCCTGGCCGCTGGCCCGGGCAGCTGTGCAGCCGCCGGCCTAGGCCCGGGCGGCTCGGGTCTTGCAGGGAGGAGAGGGTGGCCAGGGACCTTGCCCGCTCCTCCAGGGCTCAGCGCCCAGGGCTTCCCAGGAAGGGCTGGGCAGCGCTCAGGAGGCCAAGCGGTGACTGCAGTGTGGTTCGGCCCGTAGTAGGATTTTTTCCAGCCAGTTTCTGTTTTTTGTTTTGTTTTGGGTTTTTGTTTTTGTTTTTTTCTGCAGTACTGGGGTGGAGCCGAGGGCCTTGAAACTGACCTACATCTCTGGGCCTTTTTTAGCTTTTTATTTTTGAGCCAAGGGCTCGCTAAATCACTAAGGTGCCCAGGCTGACCTTGAACCTGAGATCCTCCTGCCTCAGCCTCCCACAGTCCTGAGACCACCGCGCTGGGCTAAGGTCCCGTTTCCCCTGGTGGGTGGCGGCAGGAGTTCTCAGTGCAGATCCTGCCCAGGTTGGTCCTCCATTCCCTGGGGCGTCTGGTCACCCCGTTTATCTTCCGCAAGGCTTCAGAACTTGCCGTGCTTTCTGATTCCCCGGATGCTGGTGCCCCACCTCACCGGGGTGCCAGCTTTCAGGGGCAGCTAGTTGTGGAGAAGGAGGAAGAACCCGGCAGCTAGGCCTTCCACCTCCTGATCTGACAGTGTGATGGAGCCGCACGCCTGTCCTCCCAGCACTCTGGAGGCTGAGGCAAGAGGATCGCAGGTTTGAGCCCAGCCTGGGCCACTTAGCGAGAACTTGTCTCAAAATCAGAAATAAAAAGGGCTGCATCAGTAGCTTAGTGCCAAAGCCTTGGGCGCCATCCTCAGGGCTGGAAAAAAAGGTTGCTAAAAATGTAACAAAATTATCCACAAGCTAGTAGAATACCAATTAGGCAAAGATTCGGTATCAGTTTCTGTGATACATGGGAGACTCCACCTCCTTCCTGGTTAGTTAGGACCTAGGTGTCACTGTGCAAGTCTAGGCTGGCCTCGAGCTCACGGAGACCCTCCTGCCTCAGTTTCCCGAGTGCTGGGATAACAGGCGTGTGCCGCCACACCTGGCTGAGATACCACTGTGGGTCCAGTAGACCTGTGTACACTGCAGGGCTGACCGCAGAGTGCGTGGCCCGGGGGCAGAGCAGCAGCCGGTCCTGCAGGGCGTAGAGGAGCTCAGGGGGGCTGACAGACTCACAGATGTGTCCAGCTCCTCCTCCGGGGTGCGGGATGAGTGCGTGCGTCCGGCATTGTTCTCTGCAGCTGCGTCCGTACCAGGGAAAGGCCTGGAGAGAGCCCAGCTCGGCTTTGGTGGTGAGCCGGTTGCATGAATTATTGTTCATTTACCAATGAAACTGATTGCACATTTGCCAAAGAATGAGGAGAGCTGTCTGAGCTAATACAGCAAACCCTCAGAGGTACAGATTTCAAAAAGAAAAAATACCTAAAGCTCGAAATATGTGTATAGGATCTGGTTTTAATAAAAAATCAATATATGCTGTTTTTTTCATACCTGCTTATTTAAAAAACTATGATGGAACATGACATACAACAAACTTTACCACTTTCTTTGGGGGGTACTGGGGATCAAACTCATGACCTCACGCTTGCCAGGTAGGTGCTTATGCCGCTGAGCTAAGTCCCCAGCTAACCGTTACCACTTTAACCGTTTAAAATTGTTTTCCTTCTTTTTGTTTTCTTTTAGAATTTTAATTTCTAATTTTGCAGTGCTCCCCCTGAAATCTAGGGCCTTATGTATTCTTCCTACCAAGCTATACCCTGGCCCTTTTTATTTTGAGACAGGGTTTTGTTAAATCACTCAGTTATCCAGGCTGGGCTGAAACTTGTGATCCTCCTGCCTCAGCCTCTCAAAGCGCTGGGATTACACGCACGTGCCCCCATGTGTGTCCTCATTAAACTAGTTGAATTTTATGTTTTGAGACAGAGTCTCACTGTGTAGTCCAGGCTGACCTTGAACTCACTATGTGGCCCAAACTGGTTTTGAATTCACACAATCCTCCTGCCTCAGCCTCCCGGGGTGTTGGGATTATGGGTGCGCACACAGAGCTGGATCCATTTGGGTGCATTTCACAGGTGAGGCACACAGCATATCCTGATGGATTAAGGACAGAAAGAGGTGAGGATGTAGCTCAGTGGTAGAACATGTGTTAGCATGCGAGATAGAGAGAGAGACAGAGACAGAGACAGAGAGGTGGCCCTTAGCTGTGAGGTGCAGGCCTGGCAACTGGCCTCAGACCCAGGCAGGAGGCCTTATCTTTGCCGAGCTGGGAGGACGGTGGCGGTGGCGTCTGCCTGTCTCCCGTCTGTCCCGGGCTGTCTCCTAACTCCCCCTCCGTCTCCTCAGGCCTGAGGCTTATTTTCCCCACAGTCACCGCGTGCAGTTTCCAGCCATCTTCCTGGTGCTACAGGACTTGACTCAGGGCGATTTAAGCAACAGAGGAATTTAGGGGGCGGGTCCTGGGGCTGGTGGCAGAGCCAGCCTTGGGAAACTGACGGGAACCAGACAGGAATGCAAGATAGAGGAAAAGCCTGGTGTGAATCACGAACCCACCAACTCCTGCTTTCAACTAATTTTGTTTTAAGGGATTTGTTTTGTTTTGTGTTTTGTTTTGGAGACAGGGTTTTGCTGTGTAGCTCAGGCTGGCTTTGAACTCGCAGGCGATCCTCCTGCCTCAGCCTCCCAAGTGCTGGGTGGGCACTGTGGGGCTATCTGCTAGGAAGTCCTTGTGCACCAGAGACCGACCCTGTGATCCACACACACTCGTGTTTATAGCAGCACAGATCACATCAGCAATACCTTGGGAGTGGCTTTGTGTCCCCAATGGATGGATGGCTAAAGACAATGTACTTATACACAGTGGAGTACCACTTTGCCATGAAGAGGGTAAACTTGAGTCATCGGTAGCAGAGTGGCTTGTTCACCTCGAGACCATAAGGTTAAGTGAAATGAATCAGACACACAAGCTTAAATGTCATAGGGCTTCTCTTATGGGAGAAACTGAAAACAGAAATAAATCAAAGCACAAAATAAAAGATAGATCATAGCAAACAGGGAGGTAAACTCTCCTGCAAATAGGAAGGGAACCAAGAGACAGAGGGGAAGGGAAAAGAATTAAAATGTGTCACGTCCATGGGCCAGCTCCCCACGAGGAGCGTGACCATGACGCTTTTCAACCATATACTAATAAAAACAAAAATTGGCCGGGCACGGTGGTGGGCACACCCCTGTCATCCCAGCACTGGGGAGGCTGAGGCAGGAAGATCTCTGTGAGTTCAACGCCAACCTGAGCTACATAGTGAGACCTTGTCTCAAAAAAAAAAATCCTGAGACTTTCTCATTGACAGAACCCCACACAACCCAAGCCAAAGAACAAAGAAGCTGGTAACTGACAGGATGCGCTCCTGCGGCTAGCATGGACATTTATTATTGTTTTGAAACATCGATTGAATTTTTATGAAGCTATAATTCACCCTTGATTATCCCCACACTGTCTGAGTCTGTTTCCGAGGGTTTAAGGTCATTCATCAGGTTTTTCCAACCGTCACCACTAATCCACTTCCCAGTAGACTCGGCATTCTGCAGCTGGGGTCCTGTGGCCACAGATTCAACCAACTGAGGCCAGGAATAGTATTTAAACAATTATTTTGGTAAACTGAATGTGGCGGCCCATGTCTGCCGTCTAGCATCCTGGGAGGATGAGGCAGGAAGATGGTAAATTTGAGCCCAGCCTAGGCGACTTCGCAGCTTAGGGAGAAATCTCCAAATAAAAATTATAAAAGGGCTGGGGACGGAGCTCGATGTGAGGGCCCTGGGTTCCTCCCCAGAACCACATGCAGCAACACACAGAGGAAGGAGAAGAAATCTAGTTCTATTAGATATTTATTGTAAATGCGGCTCGTATTTCCTGGGAAAACACGACGCACTGCTGGTGTGTGTGCCGCCCATCTTGCTCGAGGCCGTGTGGCCCGGAAACCGTTGCCCCCTCGCTGTGCTCGGCTCTGGGGTGTCACTGGGGGAGCCCAGCCCTGATCACACCTGTGTTCCCAGCCCGGGTCACAAGAGCTGCAGATGATGCTGTAAAGTCTGTCTTGTCATTTGAGATTTGTGACAATGCCCCTACCTCCAGGAAGTCCCCTCTGGCCTGCCCGGACCGGCTTGGGGTCCTGACCACAAAGGGACTGAGATTTCCACAATGCCAGGTGTAGAACAGGTGAGCAGAGTCAGCTGACTGACTTATGAATGGACGAGCTGCTGACTGACTTTATGAATGAAGGCGTGAGAGTCCTTCCAGCTCATTGAGTGGAGTATGTAGCAGACAGCACCTGGCTAGAGGAGTGCTGTAGTCAGCACTCTGGGGGGCTGAGGCAGGAGAATCTCCAGTCCAGCCCAGCTTGGGGAGTTTAGTGATTTAGCGAGACTCTGTCTCAGAAATTTAAAACAAAATACGAAAAGGGCTGGGGATGTGGTTCAGGGCAAAGGCCCCGGGTTCCACTCTTGGGGCAGCTCAGGGTTGTCCAGGGTCCTGAGAGGCTCCAGTCACCGTGGCCGCACGCGGCTTGGGAGGCAGCCGCAGCCCAGGCAGCGCAGGCTGGAGTGCAGGAGGCCTGGCCAGCGGAAGAGCAGGCGGTGGGCAGCTCGCACGTACAGACGACCCGAGGGGTCCAGGGCCTTGAGGGCGGTCAGTGGGATGTAGCGGGCGTTGGTCTGTCTGCGCAGGGGTGGCCGGGGGTCCCCAATGATCTTGGCAATGGCCTGTGTGGTGTGATGGGGTCCTGAGCTCAGGCCCTCAGAATCCCCCCACCCGCAGCATCCCTGCGCCGAGGGTCTGGGTCACTCACCCGGGCCACGTCCCGCGGGCTCTGCCCCACGGAGCGGAAGAGCTGAGCGGAGGCGGGGAGGTAGAGGTCGCGGAAGTAGCCCAGGGTGTCGGGGTCGGTGCCCGGGAACTCGGCTGTGGACACCTGAGCCAGGAGCTTTGCCTCGAAGTCAGTGGCCACCGGACCTGGCTCCACCAGGGAGATGCTGGGGATGGAGCCAGGCGTGGTGCCTCAACCGCTGCCTCAGTTTACCCCTGCACTGTCCATCCGCCCCCTGTCCCCAGTGTTTTTTAAAAACACACAGTTTCGCTGTGTGTTCCATGCTGGCCTTGCAGTCACTCGGTAGCCCAGGCTGACCTTGATCTCCCAGGGGAACCCTCCTGCCTCATCCTCCTCCGAGCGGGGATGATAGATATGCACCACCACCTCCGGCTGTCTCCCCTACCTCGACTTCCCCGTCACCATCCCCTGTGTCCCCTCCCTGCTCAAGCATCCGACTCACGAGATGTTGAACTGAAGCAGCTGGATGGCCAGACTCTCGAAGAATCCCTCCAGGGCGAATTTGGAGGCTGCATAGACGTCGTTGAACATGACGCCTACGTTGACAGCAGGGAAGAGAGGGTTTTGTTTGAAGGGGGATCAAGGAGGAAAAACCCAGGAGCACGGATGGCAAACAGTGGCCTCAGAGTAGCTTCCTATCAGACATCAGCAACTGGTCACCAATCTATGTCCTGCGGAGTTTCAGGGTACTAGACCCAGACATCTCAGGGGCCTGCATCTAGGGAGTATTCGGCAAGGAGGAGTTTCAGAAGGAGTTCTGATGGCTCTTTGGGGTTTGGTGGGGAGAGTGTTTTGGGGAGGTTGGTTCTGGCTTGTGGTTGTTTGTTGATATCACACAGACCACCTCCACACACTCCTATACCATGGCAGGCATAGTTAATCTATCCCAGAGCTTTTCCTCTGCGCTTCAGAGCCCATCTCAGCAGAGCTCTCCAGGCTCATGTGGCAAAGAGATCTGGATCTATTTGCCATCCTGGCACCCAGGGAGGGTCAGACGTGGCGGAATTCCCAGCAGTAGGTCCCCGGGCCTCACCCTGCAGCCCCATGACACTGCTGACCACCACGATGTGGCCCTGTCTCCTCCTCTTCATGCCCGGAAGCACCGCTTTGACGAGACGCACAGCCCCAAAGAAGTTGGTGTCAAAGACGCTCTGCATGGTGGTGATGCTGATTCCCTCCAGGGGCCCCACCAGGCCCACACCGGCGTTATTCACTAGTGGGGGTGGGGCGGGTTACCACGGAGGCCCCCTGGGGTTTCTCAAATCACCCCACCCAACCCTGACTGTTTTGGGAACACACGTGGAGTCTGTTTTCTCTTTTTTTGGAGACAGGATCTCTGTATGGAGTTCAGGCTGGCCTTGAAGTCACTGTGAGCTGAGGCAGGCATGATCCTCCTGCCTCAGCCTCCCAGGTGCTGGGATCACAGGTGTGCACCACCAGGCCTGCCTACATGGGGAGCCTTGAGTCCAGCATTTGTTAGCGGACACCAGAGGGAGGACAGGTCGCTAGGAGCAGCTTCTGCCGTAAGGCCTGAGCCATCCAGCCAAATTGCATCAACCCGGCGACACCCACCCCCTCGGAAGCCGCTTGGGGAGTCTGGCTTCCCGCTGCATCCTGCTCTCCCCCAAGTGACTCACCGAGGCAATTTCCCGACCACATATGGTTTTCTGCCTACGTGAGGTGTCTCTTCCTCTCTTCCACTAGCTCCTCCACCCCCAGTGAGCCAACTGCGGTTCCAAGCTCCGGCCAACTGGTCTACCTGACGCCCAGGGGCAGAGGCGGCTGGGGCTGCTGCTCGGGCTTTGCCACCTTGGGGCTCTAGACATGGGGGGCAGGGGGACCCCTGGGCTTCAGTCTCACCCAGCACATCCACGTGGCCGCCTTGGATGTGGCTCACACACTGGGCCACCGATGCATCGTCACACACATCCAGCTGGGCCACCGTGAGGGTCTTCCCCAGAGCGTCCCCCGCAGCCGCCTCCAGGGGCTCCTTTTTCCCCAGGTCTCTCATAGTGGCCACCACTGGGGACAGGAGCAGAACGGGGGTAGACACGGGATCCCTTTCCCGCGCATGATTTGTAAATTTAAAAAAATGTTTTTTGAGACATCGCCCCACCCTGTAATTTACACCTCTAATCCTGCCACTCTGGGAGGCCGAGGCAGGAAGATCTCAAGTTTTAGCCCCACCTGGGTGACTTAGCAAGGCCCTGTCACAAAATTGAGAGTTTAAGAAAGGCCTGAGATTGTAACTCCCTGGGGAGGCTCCGGGTTCCATCTCCAGGTTTGCAGAAGAAGAAAACAAAACAACAAAAAGTCTCCAAATTACAGGGTTTTTTTTTTTTTTTGGAATGTGATACCACTATGTAGTCCAGGTTGGCTTCCAACCTGTGGCGATCCTCCTGCCTCAGCCTACTTTAGCAGTTTGAAGCAACCCATCTGCCCAAAGATAGGGACATGGCTCTGCACACTGGCATTCAGACTTTCACCACCCCAACTGCGGGTGTTTCTGGGACAGGGGGCAGAGGGCTGCAGAAGGGAGCCTGCCAACTGGGGCGATGCCTGGTCCCCGCAGCCTCCTGTTGAGTAACAACCCTTTGCCACCAAGCCGGCTCCGGGTCAGAGGTTCTCCTGGGGGACGCAGTTTGCAGATGCATGTAGAGGTCCCCTAAGCCCCAAGGTCAGAGCTCAGTAAGAGGCTTACCCGGAGCAGTAATCCCGGGCCTGAAGGCAGTGTGTGGGCAGCGGGTGATTAGTCCACCCTTGAGATGCCCACATCAAACCTCAGAGAAATCTTCCCAGACCAGCGCTTCTAAAAACCCCACTTTCCCCTCAGGCTGGCCTCAAACTTGCAGAGACCCTCCTGCCTCGGCCTCCCCAGGGCTGGGATTCCCAAGGCCGGTTCAGGGATTTTTGTTTCCCTCAGAGCCCAGCAATGTGCCACTCAGCTGCGTCCCAGCCCTGAGATTTTTCTGTCTTTTCTCCCCTGCGGTATCCCCAGCACGCAGAGCAGACAGCCTGCACCCGGCGCCCGCCGAGGAAATACCGTGAGGTGGGGAGGCGGACGCAGAAGGGGAGAGGAAAGGCCGCTTCCTCGGGGCTCCCCGGTTCTCCCGGCCCCCCCCCCCGGAAGGAACAGCAGAGGGGGCTGGCCGAGGGCCCCTGCCCTGTCGGGGTGGGGGCTTTACCCTGGTAGCGCTGCCTGGGGTCCCGAGCCAGCTGCACCGCCAGCTCCAGGCCGAGGCCGGAGGAGCAGCCCGAGACCAGCACTGTGCGCGGCGAGGCGGCCATGCTGGTCCTCGGCGTGGACACATGACCTCGGTCAGGGAAGGCGCCTGTCACCCCGCTCCCCACGCCCTCCCGAGTCCCTCCCCCACAGGCTTGGGGCCCAGGGAACTGGGGTCTGACCTGAACAGCTGGCTGGGGAGGATCCCGGAAGCCCTCTGCGCCCCACCTCTTCAGCTGCCCTGCTTATCTGCCTGGGGTTTGGGGGTGCTGCTCGGTGAACGGTTTAGCTCGCACAAGGCCCTGGGTTCCATCTCAGCGCTGAAAACCCGAAACAAAAGAAAAAAAGCAACAACTGAACTTTTAGCCAGGCATGGTGACGCGCGCCTATCATCCCAGCGTTTGGGAGGCTGAGGCAGGAGGGTCGCTGCGAGACAGCCAGCGGGCAGGCGAGAGCTTCAAGTCTTGGTTGAAAGTTCCTGGCTGCACGACGGTGGGAGAGGAGATTGGGCCGCTTGGGGGCGCGCTGGTCCTCCCTGCCACTAGGGAGCCCCCTGGCTTCCTCGGGCCAACTGGGGCCCCTCCCCTCCTCTCCAGGGACACAGGGACTCTTTGTCCGCGCAGCCAGGCTGGGGGCAGGGCGCGGCCTGGTGTCCCCGGCTCCCCGCCGCCTCTCTCAGGGCCCGGGACACGCCCGCGGCCCGGCACCTCCCTGCCTGTCTGCGCTTGTCCAGGGCCACGGGAGCGGCTCCTGAACCCCGGAACCTCCCCGTGCTGGGGCTCCCGGCGAGCTGAGGGGGCCCCAGGTTTCTCCCCAGGAGTGTCAGAAACCCACCTCTCCCCTATTTGATGGGAAGATATGAAGGTTTGCAGTTGGGGTACCCTAGAGTGAGGGAAATAAGAGCCAGCGATGCAGGTAGGACCCTTTATTTGAGGATTAAGAATTTCGGGGGAGAGAACCTAGGCGTGGTGGTGTGCATTTACAATTGCTGCCCTCGGGAGGCTGAGGCAGGAGGATCGCCATGAGTTCACGGCCAGCCTGGGGTACAGGGAACTACGCGACCAGACCCTGCCTCAAGCAAAAACAAAGAAAGTAAGAAGGAAAACTGGCTTGCACTCTGTGGTCACAGTTTGGGATTGGTACTAGGTCACCCAGGTCGGGCAGAGGGATGAAGGTTCAGGGTCAGGTTAGAAACCCACTTAGGAACCTGCGATGAGGTTTTAGGGGGGACGAGGCCTTGGTCTAAGGAGCAAGGGGCAGAGCAGGTGGCTGAGAGGTGAGGCTGGGGACCTCTCCCTTGGGAGCCAGGAGGGCCGTCCCCCCTAGTTCCAGCCCCTGGATGTAGCTGATTGTTTGGTTTTATTACGTTTTGGATTTTGGTTATTTTGAGACAGAATCTCGCCACGTAGCCCAGGCTGGCCTCTAACTCGCCATGCAGCCCAGCCTGGCCTCCAACTGGCAGCGACCCTCCTGCCTCAGCCTCCCTAGCGCTGGGATCACAGGTGTGCGCCCCAAGCCTGGAGGAGGCCGAAGGTTTAAATGTAGCTAAGGGTTCCTCCCAGGGGCCCTGCTAGGAGGAAGGGGCTCGGGGTGGGGCTGGGACCCCGATTCTAGGGCGGGATGGGGGAACCCCGCTCCTCAGACCCGGATAGGCCGAGGACCGCCCAGCTCCGGGCAGGCTCCGCCTCCGCCGGCCAATCAGCGCCAGGCACAACTTTCCCAACTTCCCCGTCCAGCTGTCAGTGGCCCCCCTTCCCGCCCGCCTGGCCCGGGCTGCTCTGCAGGGCGCGGCCGGGGCGGGGGCTCGGTCATTCTCTGCTGATCCCCGCTGCAGCCGGCCGCCGCTGCCGCTGCGCCGAGCCCGGGAGTCGCCGCGCCCCACAACCGCCCTGTGCGGTGGCCCGTGTTGCAGACCGGCCCCTCCGGGATGGGGCGCTGCCGGGGCTTGCGCCGGCCTCCGGCAGGCCTCTGCCTGCTCGTGGCTGCCCTGCAGCTCCTGCCCGCAACGCAGGCCGGTGAGCCGGGGGGAGGGGGGCACGGGACTTGGGGCGCAGGACCCTGCGAGACCCCAGAGATGGGTAGAGTGGGGGAAGGGGGTGTGCAGTGCGGGGACACGCAGGCTGTAGGGGACTCCCGTTCCCACTCTGGCCAGTTTGGGGGTGTGACAGCTGGCGGGGGGTGTCCTGGGGAACCCTGCTGCTCCCTGGCCCTCGCATGAGGAGGGGTGCAACTGACAGGGGTGTGCGCAGCCCAGGGCGGACTCTGTGTGCTTGGAGGTGGGGTGCAGATGCGGGGGGCCCTGGGAGGTGGGGCTCTGAGATGTGAGCACCATGTACGGGCCGAGCTTTTCCAAAATGAACTCCCAAGCCGGGTGTGGTGGCGCACGCCTGTCATTTCAGCGCTTGGGAGGCTGAGGCAGGAGGATTGCTGTGAGCTTTGGGCCCAGCCTGCGCTACACAGCAATACCCTGTCTCAAAAAACCAAGCCAACCAGCCCCCCCGCAAAAAAAGGGAGAGAGTGAACTTCCAGCTGGGTTCCTCGGGCCTCACAAGCCTCCCTGAAATCCCGGGCAGCTTTAGTTTTTCAGTGTTGGGATTTGAACCCAGAACCTTAGTATGCTAAGCGAGCTGCTCTACCACTGAGCGACACCCCCAGCCCCGGGATGATTCTGAGAATGATCTCGTGTGCATTTGCACGTGCGCGCGTGCACGTGTGCGAGTCACATGTGATTGTAGCTAGGTGTCAGGGCGCACGCCTGGCATCCCGGCACTCAGGAGGCTGAGGCAGGAGGCTCACCATGAGGTGGCGGCCAACCAGGGCTCCATAGTGAGTTCAAAGCCAGCTTGAACTACAGAGCGAGACCCTGTCTCAGAAGCGAAAAAACGTGCGCTGTGTGTATTTCGGGGCGACGCTGCGTGGACAGGAGTTGTGATTGTGGGGTGCAAATTATTGCCCAGGAAGATGTGTGACTGATTCTACGGTTGCTGGTGAGCAGGGCTGTGTGTGGGAGATAACAGGGGGCCCACAGCTCCCTTTGCGGTCCCCCAAGCCCTTCACCCCCTCCCCTGCCGCCCCTCCCCAGCGCCCCGCCCCTCCGGGCTCCCCAGGGCCGATCAGCACCGCGGACAGCGCCCCGGAGGGCGCGGCGGGGCGGGGTGACCGGGCGGAGCGGGGCGGGGGCGGGGGGTGCGCGGGAGCTGCTCCCCTCCCCAGCTGCGCGGGCCTGGGGTGTTTTTCCCGAGGAATTTCTCAGGGCCCCCCAGGGGTCCCGGGGGCCGCGGGACGGGTGACTCAGCGCTGACGCACGCCCAGCTGCGCGCCTCTGGCCCTGCGCCTGGCCGCGCCCCGCGGGGTTCGGGGTGGGGGGCGCCCCAGAGGTTGGGGGGACGCAGTGGATCCTGCAGTGGGGAAGGAGCAGGGCGTCTCTGACCTTGGGAGCCCCAGGCTGGGCCAGTGGGTCATTCCGGACCGGCCGGTCCGGTTCCCACGCTCAGGGTCCTGCAACCCCGGGATAGCGGCCCCCGGGGACCCCAGGAATGCGCAACACCGCGGCCGCGCCCAGGCAGCCCAGCCCCCTCTGTCCCCTCCTACGCGGCCGGCCGGGGCTCACACGCGCGCCCCTGGCATCGGCGCCAGCGTGGCCACCGCGGCCAATCGCCCGGCGGCTGACTGGGTCACTCTGTCCGGCAGCTGTGCAGAAGTTTCCGTGTGGGGAACCACGCTTCCCTGCCGCACGGCTGGGCCGTCACAGCCCCGGGTGACTGTGACCCGCAGGAAGATCAGCTCCAGGCCGGACACGCAGGAAGTGGCACCCGGGATGGCACCCAATCCGGCCGTCGCAGGCGGATATTTGCACGTACTGTCATTTAAAAAAAAAAAAAAGACATGTCTGTCTAGAGGCTGAGGCAGGAGGGTCACCTGGAGTTTGAGGCCAGCTTGGGCTACTTAGTGAGGTCAAACTCAGCGTGAACTACTTTTTGAAACCCCTCCAAATCGAAAAAGCAGCCAGCTATGGTGGCTCACGCCTGTAATTAATTCCAGCGCTTAGGAGGCTGAGGCAGGAGGATTGCTGTAAGCTCAGGGCCAGCCTGGGCTATGTAGCAGACCCTGTGCAAAAACCCCAACCAACCAACCAACCAACCAACCAACCAACCTCCCCCAAGAACCCTAAACAGCAAAACCAGCATGTCTTGCCTGCCCGCTCTCTGGCCCACTCAGCTCCTACACTGTGCCTGCTGCACACCTGTGGGGCCCGCCACGTCCCTGCCGGTCTCCGGGCCTGAGCAGCGCAGGGCAGCGAGCTTGCGTGGCGGGCAGCGTGGCTGGGTCCCCTCAGAGCCCCCTCCGTCCTGCAGCCGGGATTCAATGCTTCCTGTGTGTCTTTGTCACAAGGCCAGCCAGGGAAAGAAAGGGCGGTCAGTTTCCGAAAGGTCACTGCAGAGGGGAATGCACACTGCAGTGGCGTCCCCTGGGGTAGCAGCCAGCGAGGGCTCTGGGGACCCGGTCGCGCTGGCCAGGGGAGACCCCTTCTCTGCCCCGGGGAGTGAGATCGTGGTGCCGGACACACAGTGGAAGTCAGTCCTCCCTGGGACCTGGCTCGGAGAGGGGACAGCTGGGACCAGTATTCCTCGGGGAGTGGCCTTGTGGTCAGCCGGGCCTGGGAGCCCGGATCTCAGCCCCAGGGGTTTGTAACCCAAATACTGTTAATGACTGCAGAGACACAGACCTAGGACAAGCAATCAGAGACAGATGGGGGGAGGGGAGAGACAGACAGAGACAGAGAGACATGGAGAGACAGAGACAGAGAGACATGGAGAGACAGAGAGATGGAGAGAGAGACAGAGAGGCAGAGACAGAGAGATGGAGAGAGAGACAGAGAGGCAGAGACAGAGAGACAGAGGGAGATGGAGAGACAGAGACAGAGAGAGA